>JAODOY010015044.1:0-26961 GCA_025399855.1 Forbesichthys papilliferus | reverse complement strand
GAGCACATTTTATGACCAATTCATGCAAAACTCCACATAATCCCAAGGGGTTCACATACTTTTTCTTGCAACTGTACAACCTGGCTACATTTCAGTAAATTGCTCTCACCTACTGCTGAAATTGCTTGGAGATTCACTCTAAAGTGGACTAGATATCCACAAACTATAAAGGGCAGGGCTTATGCATATTTTGAGGGGTGAGAAACAGAACGTTTCTCAGTGAATTCTTTATCAATTTGTTGAGTTATTCATTAAAAACACTGAACATGTTAAGCCAGTTGGTGCCAAAATGGCATAACTGCACTGGGCATTGAGAAATATATTTTTAAAGCATGTGGTATAGATGTTTTTTATTTTTTTATTGTACAACAATATATTATTTATTTAAAAACGTAATGATTTGTTCATATTGTCATCAGATGGGCACATGTATTTTGATGAAATGGATAAAACGTTGGTGCCAAAAAGGCGATTGTTTTAGCCCTCTTGTAAAATTTGAGACCCCTCTGGCCCTTACCCCTATATAACTTAGGGGTATAACTTTATACCTAGTTATGTCACAGCTATCTTACCTTTATGTAAAGCTCTTGGTGTTCATCGATGTATTTGAAAAGCGCTGGAAGATTAGCCATGTTGTCAACAGCTGCGGCGTTGTAATGCAGGAAGAGTGAAATACGTCTGCATGTGATAGGTCGCCTTTATACTGTAGCAGACAAATAAAACGCCCCCTTATAAACCAGATGGCAAACGATTCTTGGGTTCCTTTATCACGCCAGTCAGCAGTCAGAATGCCAAAGTTTGCTTGTTTATTGACGCTATAAAGTAATCAGTTTGCAGTAAATAAAGTCAAAACTACTTTCAAAAACTGATAGGGGTGAATGTATGGCTGCGGTAATGTATTCTGTGTACAAAAGTTTAGCCCCCCCTCACGATAAATCAAATGAATTCTGATAATAGTCATACGAGGTAATGTAGCTCGTTTTCTATAGACATTGTAATGGTAGAATATATGGGAAGAATGATAGCATATAGTCTATTATTGTATTTTATGTTGTTTAAATTGGACCTTAACTCTGCGTCTGTGCATCACTCAGTGCACCTTTAGTCAGCGGGGCTAGATGGGATTTAATGAAATATCAAGACAACATGGAATTAATGCATGTACCGTTCCTGCCCAGTTTATCAAATTGCAACTCACTGCCGATTTCCTCTTCGGTGCTTCCTGCTTTAAAGCAGGAAAAAATAAATAAATGTCCCTCGCAGTGTTTCCTCAACGATTTCTGCTGCCAGATAAATTACATTTAATTATTAATTATAATTCAAGCGACATTCGAAGTGAGCAATTAGATTAATATAATTTGCATCAGACCACCAGAAGTTTGGTTAGTACATTTGGCCAGTTACGTGACAAACGCTGCCCCCTACTGTAGCGGAGTAGTCTACCTTTTCAACCTCCATGTGTCCCCATGTTTATAGTGTGTCTTGTTCGCGTTCCAAAAGAATATGATAGAATACATCTAACAAATATCACCTAATGGACGTATTTACATCAAATTCTTGCTGAGAGTTTACAGATTTTGAAATATCCTGGCAGTCATGTAGACCTCAATTGACCTGCAAGTTAGAGTAGGTTTATATATCAAAAAAATACATTTGTAAAAAAAAAAAAAAAAAATCTAGCTTAATGTATAGATCGTCATGACGACAAAGGCTCAACATTGTGCCATGTATCCATGTATCAGACTGAAAATGTTAAGTCAAACGTCATATTGTGTTCTGACAGTCCACACTTTCAGTAAAGAGCGACACATTAGTTCTATTGTACTTCAGGACTTAATATAATAGACTAATAGCCCATTATTTTCTGTAACTACTGCAATTATGGCCTACATGTTATACAACTCCCATTTACCAGCTGCTGTCCACTGAATGTAAACACGGCAGTCCTTGGCACCTATTTGGCTTTACTATTGTGCTTTGAGTTCTGATACTCTGCTAGGTTGTTTGTTAGAACAATGTCACCGGATAAACCGACTACTTTGTGTCACAACTAGGACTTAAATATAGTTCTTTATTTTACAGCAACTCTCCTGTGGGCCATTTCATAGAAATTAGGGCTAATTGCCCCTCCCATTTCTAAACAGTTTTGGAACAAGCTACTTTTTTCTGATAGACTGCAGTAGAACCATGGAAATATTATGAGCTACACCCAACATCCCTAGGTTCAACCTTCATGGATACAAAGCGTTTATAGCTAAGGCTTCTGTATATTACTATACACACACACACACACACACACACATTAGGTGTATATCTGACAGATATACACCTAATATGATTGTAGTGGCATACCTGCCATACCCCAATTACAGATAGTGATGCCATAACATAAACAGTAGTTATGCACAAGCTGAGTAATTCTGGTTGCTCAGTTCTGGCTCAATGAAACTGCATTAGAGTTTATTGACTGGAGATTTCCAAGAATAAAAGTTTATTTCAGTCATAGCCATGGTCGTTCACCTACAAGAGAACATCAATGTGGACATATTGGTGGCAACACTGAAGGGGCTGATGTTCCTCCAATAACATTTCCATCAAAGCATCTCTGAACACATTTTCTCTCTTTTGGCATACACACATCTGTAGAGCACATGAAGTAGATCTAGGGGAGGAAAAAATAAAATCCATCATGTCTGGATAACCCATGCAATGGTATTAAAAAATAAAATCACACAACAAAAACAAACATTACCCATATTTCTGCAATCACTAGTTCCGTTTGAACATTTGACTTACTTCTTCATCTATGTACTTTTTTGTCTGTAGATCCATAAATTGGAAGGCTCCAACCATGAAGCGTCTCCGGTACTGGTGGCTAGACTGGTCAATGTCGTGTAGGACTGCGACATTAGGGTCAAAGGGGTTGGCACAACTATTTAATAGAAAAGAAAAATCACCGTTAATTTCAAAGATGTTTTTCAAACTGCAGTTTCAGATTCAACCAAGTTACGTACCCTTCATAAACAAGCACAAGAGCAGTACTGGCTGAACGAGGGTAAGCTAAACAGTAGTTTACAAGAAGAACCGCTGTAGTTATTGCAGACCGCACTCGTAGCTCTAGGTACACCGGTTTCCCTAGGATTTTCCACAATGGCTGATGGTAGGAGGGCAAGTATTTTGTGTACGTAGCATCTGCAAGAAGTATGATATTTGCATACAGTTCAAAGTAAAAGCCATTTGTCGATGTGTATTCCCAATAGGCTTAGCATTTCCGCAGCTAAGAACAAGGTTGCATTTTCAAAAACCTGACCTTCAGCAATCAGCAGTTCCACACCATACCGACCAGGAGCGAGCACTGATTGGAAACTTGGGATCTTGACCATGTAACCAACACTGACGAGTAACTGGCCGCCAGAGTGGGATTTAGGATAGCGGCACTCAATCAGGAATCTGAAAGACAATCATGCATCTATTAGGCTTCTTCAATGAAAGGTCATGTTCAGAATCAATATGTGGGGTTACTTAGCAACACCTCCCAGCAGTCAAAAGACAAATATTCCTTCTGAAACTTTACGCGTACATTCCAACTAAGAAATATAAAATTTGTAGCGCCATAAAGGTTTCTTACCTGACGGAGTTACTCCTCGTTATGACACCGTACTTTAGGCTGAGAGCAAAGAAAACAGTCTGCACTTCTGCAAGATAGATCATCGTCTCCCCAACAACCTGTCATGAGAGGATCAGGTTTAAAAGCATGGCGCACACATCTAATGTGCACCTCGTGTCCAATTTCAGAGCCAGTCCATTGCACTTACATAAAAACGAGTGCCACATTCTGTAACGGAGAACTTAAAGATGGCAAATTTCTCATTAGAAATTACTGGTTTACATCTTGGGTGCCCCGGAATGACAAGTTTGGTCGGGTCCACGGGAACAGAAGTGGAGTCACGGTGAATAGCAAAGACAAACTGTTGATCTCTTGTGCACACTGGGAAGGGATATAATTAAAGTTAATTTAAGAAAATAAGCAGATTTAGGATTTGGGGACTGGGACCCACCATCAAGAGGGTAGTAGCACTTCTTTCTAGTACAGCCTGAATCCACACAGCAGCCCATTTTTAGGCAGGCTGATGGAGATATTCCTATCGGACCGCAGGTCAGTCTCTGCTCTTTGGGAATTGTACAGTCTGAAAAAGATGTTGGCGAGCCAGTGTAAAAAGTTTTTGGTATTATAATACTAAAATGCTATAAGCAGTTACACGGTTAATAAAAAACTAACTAGCACACAAACCATACAAGAACATTACTCACTTTTAGAGTTTGTAAGAATTGTTGTAACAGGATGAGTTGTCACAGGAGGTGGTGGTGGTAAACACTTGGGACCGTGCTTGTATGAAGCCTGTTGCACCAAATCTGACCTTTCTGTACAAGATGCTGTAACCATGTCAGTCTGTCCCAGCACATTGATGTATACTAGTTGTACAGTGTATTGGGCATTCTGCAATGGAGATAATTTTTTTCCCCAATTAAATTCACAGGCAAATCTAGGCTCAGACCTTTGAGATTGTGATGCAAGTCTACAAACAAAGCACTTGTGAGAATTTCACTGTAGTCCTATAATGAATAAGCTTCTATCTATATATCTATATATATGCTGGCATATGTCTTTACACAATGTGGAGGGGATAAATTAAGCAGGCATTTCATTGTGCCTTCTCTGCATACATTTCAGCTTTTAATGCATGTATATAAAAAAGGAAAACAAATCAGTGACTAGACTATGGCTTACAGTCAAGTGGTTCAGTACGCATCCACTGCGTTCCCTGAAATCTACACTTATTTGTCCTGTCTTCAGTACATGTGATTGAGCTCTACTATAACCAAATACAGGTTAAAATTTGCAGCCACAGATTGTCATTTCTTTAGCACAGGGGGTGGGAAAGTCCTGGTGCTGAGGGCTACTGCCATTCCCCACCCCTGCTTTAGCAGTAGCACATTAGACAAGGTACACATGTGTCATCTATGCACTAGAGCTATGGTCAATTGTCAGGTGTTTCCGATTAGTCAGCTTTGAGGCATTTAACCGGTTTGCTCCTAGCTCTGTTGTGCAAGAAGCCTGCATATTGCAATCTATTGCCATAGCAGACAAAACAAAAACCAGTGTACATGATAGCCTGACACAAGTAATGTATTTGCTTACCTGCAGTCTCACATGGCACCCAGAGAAAGGTATAATCACAGTGTTTAATAGAGGCATTACATCATAGCCGCACTCTTGCTGAGCATCCATAATAGACAACAGGTTTGTTGGGCCTATATGGAGGAGGGAAGGGAAATTATAGAATTATAAGTGACCCCACTAGTTTCACTTTGCCACACTGATGAATCTCAACTCACCCAAAACTTTCACTTCCTTTAATGAAACCAATGCCGCTGTGATTCTGAAGCCATATTCACTGCACAGGACATTCATTTCTGCAGATGTTGGTGTGATTGAAGCAGGCGACATCTTCTCAGCGATTACATGATCGGCTTTAGGATCATTGTCGTTAGATGTTTCAACTTCAGCTGCTGCTTCAGAATAATTGCTGGAAGGTTCAAATTCAGCTGCCTCAATTTCAACTGCCTTGCCCGGATAAATGTTAGAAGATTCAACTTCAGCTGCCGCTTCTGGAGAATTGTTGGAAGGTTCCAAATCAGCTGCCTCTTTACCGTAGTGTTCCTCCATATGTTTATCTGGAGGTAGATAGTATATTAGTATTTTCAGATTACCTGAAACGTAACACAATTATCAAGGCTTCTAAAATTAGGTGGTTTAATTAATATTACAGGCCTATATGGAAGAGCCACAAAACTAAAATCAACAACTAACTAACATTTATTTTACGTGCAGCTAAACCCACCCCACTCGTTCACGTAACGCCAATCTCCACTTGTACAGTGGACTTCAGATACTGGCTTCCATTTATGGAGTAGAGCAGCAAACAAAGTTACAGCGAACAGTATCTGCACCCCGTACCAAGCCATTGACCTCGTGGCTACCCTCCGAAACCGAACTTGCATCGGTTACCGCAGGAGAGCCTATTAGTAGGCTACTATCTCTGATTAATTGTTAACAGCTGTCGTTAACAATTAGGCATCAGGTGGGCTAGTTTGTTTGTGCAACCACTGGCCCTTTATTTTTATTGCACAAGCAGGCTCGGCTCGGCTCGGCTCGGCACGGCACAGTCAGCCCAGCGCTGTTGAACGTTGCACTTTCAGTACAACCGGCTTCATGCTTGAAGGTGTATCTATAAATGATGACGCGCGTATCTTGAGTCAATCGCGTTTAAAATTCATAATAAATAGACCTAGTGCCTTAAAGCAGCGATTTGTCAACATTTTAAGAACGGGTCATCTTGCAAACATTATCTGCATGGTCAAACAATTAATTCAAACATCAGGTGAAAATGCCCTGGGCCCTATTTCAGCAAGCGGGTTTAGTGAAAAAACGTGTTAACCCTGAAATGACGGAAACTCTTGAGATTTCTGTTTCAGAAAGACGTCAATATTTTGATACAAAGTAATTTTATCATAGGCTATTTTTAACCAGAAGTAGGCTATAAAATGTATCAACAGGCTAGTTATTTTGGTCATGGTTGGCTAAAATCTTATAGTCTTACAGGCCTACTGTACTTTGTGTTACCCTTATTTGACATCTCACTGAGTATTCTCTCACTATAAAATAATTAGGCCTATATCCTCTCTATCATCCACGCCAACAAAATAAGACACAAAAGCCTAATGGCTGAATCTTGGAAGGCAACATGTAGAGAACACAAATTGATAAACATTTAAACCATTAAAAGAAGCAGTGGTTCAAAATGGAATTTTCTGAAATGATGCCTTGTCCATAACATACTTATTGTACAAACAGTAAGATACTATTGTAATATGATACATACTGTATATGAACTAAGGGCAATATTAAAGTGGAATATTAAAGTGGAAATACAATAATATACAACTGAAATTATACTCAAATCACACTAAAGAAACAGCACTCTGGGACTAGACTTGCTTTTGAGAGAGAGATGTTTGCTTGCTCCAATGTTTACGTTTCCTACACTTTCCACAGGCTGAACACAGCATGAACATGTTCTGCTGTTACGCATGTTAAGCTTCATTCTTTTCTTGGCGGTCGCCATATTGAAGCGTGGTATATGCTCCAGTGATAATGGCTTTGTATAGTTGTCATGAAGATGCTTAACTCAGAGTAAACATACTCCAAGATGACTAAACTAACTCATATCAGCTGTCCTGAAACTGAAAACTTAGTTTTCTATATCAGAGTTGGCCAAGTCAGTGTTAAGGGTTAGTTTCAGAGTTGGTTAAACCTGCTTGCTGGAATAGAGACCTGGTCATTATTGTGGGAAAACAAGTGAAACCTTTAACTCTTGTGGCAGTTCACCTTCCTCTGACCCATCTGGACAATACAAGGACTTATCATGTGGCCTGCAATAGGCCTACAAACAATGCATGTTAGCCAACATTATAACAATATCATACGTGTATTAAATAATTCCATAATAATGTTCTTGGGAAGGATATATGACCCAAAAATATTACATCATGTCCAATCAAGTTATGTTGTGATTATTTGGTTTTGTCCACATAATTTACAAGAACAATTATTTTAATTATACTTTCCCCAAAAAGGTATTACTATTATTCATCACTTTTACTATATCAGTTAGTTAATGATCACAGTGAAATTAAATGTTGTATTACTAGTAATGCATTTGGTAGTCTATACCATAACATGCTAATTTAGTGCATAGTTAGAAGTGTGCATAGATTTCAAAATAATGTTAAGTGTCGTAGAACACATTCACCCCACATTTTGATTTTGATAGATGGGCAACTACTTATTTGGCCTATTGGCCAATAAAGCATGCATTTACATAAATTCAATGTGCTATTTTCACTATTTCCCATAATTTTATATTTGTAGACTAAGTATGTTCAACTACAGTACATACCTAAACATAATGAATGGTAAAAAAAATGTTGCAGATACTTTAAGGTTCAGGCATTCTGTGCGCACTTTCCTGACCTACTATACAAGTTCAATAGTTTCACAAAATGTTAAACTATTACAGTATGCAATGCATACATAGCGGACACTTTAGATTGAACTATTTTCAGTGTAAATATGAGTAATTGGTCCTAACTGCAGTTATTGATTACACATGAAGAGCTCCTGTCCATGAAGCATTTGTTTGATGCTGGTGCTTTAGATGAAATGATTGGTCATTGCAATACCACAAAATTGCACTGAGATGGGTAAAGTGGGATGTTTGTGGCTACAAAATCCTTGCAAGTCATTTTAAGCAAGTAGTTTCCTTAAGTAACCATCTCAGCCTAGCCACTGTAAGGTTTAGCTCTTTACAACACCAAGCCCAGGAACATCAGTGGTCTGCTCGTAGGACAGTATCCTGTATGAAATTGTATTTATCGTTTAGAGTCTAGGCTTGATTGTATTGCTAACATGAAAGTCACCTGAGAGCCATATAGGACTATCCATATTAATTTCTACAGGCTAGTGTAGATTTCCCATCAGAACAGAAGCCAGGTGTAGCAAAAGTTTTTATTAGCTTTCAAACATACATAAAAGACAAGACATTAAGGTGCATCTCAAAACTCAAACGTCTTCTGCACGTCAGTAGCCTGAAATATATATTCATCATCCGTAGCCTCAATTTTGGTGCTTAAAATCTCATCCTGGATTAAGGGAGGGAACAAAGTTGATTTAGGAAAATATAACTTAAAGGCTCAGCATTAAGAAAATAATTTGATGAAAGCCCATTTCTAGTTTGTTATGTTGTATGAAACGTGTTATGGCAGGAGTTACAATTAACACCTTCAATATGGGCTTCAAGGAATAACATTGTGGCCAATGACAATAGATTTGCCAAGTGTTAATTTAGCATAACGCAGGCAAGCTTGATAGCTTTGGAATGCAATGCTAATAGTTCAGCTACTCACATCACCAAAGAACTTCTCAATGAGGTTGTGTGCAGCCTGGTACACAGTCTCATTGCCATGGTTCTGCAGGGCCTCAATACGGTCCACTCCTCCCAGCTCTTCAATCAAGAGACACAGCTTCTCAGTCTCACCTAGTTTCTCTGCTGCCTGGGAGACATGAGACTGTTGTAGGCCTTGTACAACTCTTACACCACCACCCCCCCCAAATAAAAAAAAAACCCCTTACCATAAATATGTTATTGATGGCATCCAGAATAACTATTATAGTTTTAGCATCTTTGACCTGTAGAAGGTTAATGATTGCCTCCAACCCCCCGTTTTGCACCAGCTGGACAACATGCTCAACAGTGCCTCCACTGGTCAGGTTTGTAACTGCCCATACTGCCTCCCTTTGAGCCTTGAAATCCCCCTGGAGCAATTACAGGAAAAAAAAAAAAAAAACAACTTTCAAACAAACTTCCAAATAAGCCATTTCTGCCGTTGCCAACGTCACACTGCCAGAGCGGGGGCCACCCGGCCTTGCAAGCCCAAGGAAGGAATACAATACACTCACACTGCTACGGCGGCAAGCTACCGTCCCATAGTCACGTGTAATATGAAGCCTCGTCCGCAGTTGCAAATGCACGATTCAGACGGAGAGTGAAAAGTTAACGCCGCCTCCTCACGTTTCTTAGCAGGTCTATGAGCGGCTGCAGCAGGCCACAGGTGAGGAGCTGCTGGATCTGCTTGCAGGGCCCTGCGGCGATGTTCGACACGGTCCAGGCCGCCTCCTTCTGGACGCTAGACTTTGGGTGCCTCATGAGGCGCGGCAGCGCCGAGAGGACCCCGGCGTCGATGGCTGCCTGGGTGTGCAGGTCGGAGCCGCTCACTATGTTGCCAATGGAGCGCAGGGAAGGGGTCTGAATGTAGACACAGCAGGGTGGTGGGACCACAGGTTATGGACATGTAATGGCACTTTAACACGTTTGTTGAGATGGGAATATGGACTAAGTTCCATATATGTATACACAAATTCCATGTGCTGAAGACAGATTTACACTTATTCTAAAATAAAAGAATATCTCTAGGACCTGGCTGATTTTCAGCCGTACACTCATACGTCAAATGTTAACGTCCATTCAAAGTTGTAGTGAGTCGAGTCATGCTCTGAGCTGGGAAATAGTACAAGTGTAATAGTATTCAGGAGGTAATGTTAAAGATGCAGTATATTTTAGTCCTGACATATACATTTGAGGCTTCAGGAGAGTATCTGCAAGAGTTAATTACCCAAACTAGTTAGCTAAAAGGGGACTCAAACTGTGTCCCTTGAGGCATTTCATATAATCTTCACTCCAATAATAAAATGCCAGGCCTTACGTCGAGGTCATGCTAAGCCAACAGAGCCATACCACAACACTGAGGTCCTCATGATCCATGAGCACCACCAGGCGAGACACGATGCCGGTGTTCACCACGACGTCGATGCGGTCGTTGGAGCCATCCGTAAGGTAGGAGATGGCCCAGCACGCGTCGGACAGGACGTCCTTGTCGCTGAGATGGAGCAGCTGCACCAGGGACGGGAGCATCTGGAGAGGGAGTTTAGTGCACAGGAGGGTTTACGTCAAGGGCAGAGTCCCGCAGACACCAAGGCTGCCGATGCCTTAACGATGTCAATATTTGAAGGAAAAAAAAAAAAACATCGCTCTTCAACAGAGTGCTCCTTTAAAAGCTCCACCCCACACATTGGAAACACAGCTAGGATAGTGTGTTCCCATTTCCAAAGCCAGGGCTGTGTAGAACCCAGGGCATAAGAAACTGTTTACCTGTTGCACTGCCGACAGCGGTGGAAACGGGTTCTTATTACGGCACAAGTTTGAAAGAGTCCACGTCAGGTTACGCAAGTAGCCCACCTAGAAGATATAATATTAGTCATGTTAATTCTGTTGATCTCAGCGATCTGCAAACACAGCTTTGTGTTAAAATGCCTTTAGTGCAATTGTCAGGAAAACAGTTAAGTAAAATACAATATTGCAGATTTAACTGATTTGTTACGGTAGAAGCAAACATACCGGCGTGGCTGGTGTGATTCTGGAGAGCAACGCAGGAATGACATTGCAGTTTAACAAGGCATCTCTGTATGCCGGACCATCACCTGGAAGGAACACACGATTTCTGGCTTAGTACAACTAGTGACTTAAATACTAATACTCATGATCACACTATGGTGCGATCAGTAAATGTGTACAGTTTTGTATAGTTATTGCCAACATAGACAAGGTGTACACATTACCTGCAATGTTGCCCAGGGCCCAGACAGCCTGCTCACTGATGTGGAGGAGAGGAGAGGACAACAAGGAGATAAATGCTGGCACAGCACCATGCTCCACCACCTGGGGGCAGTAAACACCACTAGTAGTAAATGGACACGCTGCCAAGTGAAAATACAAGGTGCAACGGATTATTCAATTCAAAACACTGCTTGGGGATTTATAGTTATTCAAGGCCACTACAGCGTTCACCCAGAGCTGCTGTACTTGTCCCCTGAACAACCAGGGCACCTACCTGCTGAGTTTGCCATGAGGTCCCAGAGGCGATGTTTGTGAGAGCCCACGCAGCTTCAAACTGAAGGCATGGCTCATCTTCCATGTCCAAGAACACCACGAAGCGTGACAGGAGGCCAGCATCGATGATCTCCTTCAAAGGCGGGTTATGCTCCCGTGATAAAAGCTTCCTGAGCAGTTGGACAGTTGTGGGACAAAGTGAAAATACTGGGTTTTTGCTCATGGTTTCCATGAATTTAACTTAAACAGCCAGGAATTATATAGACAACGATGTGACCAGTCCCAAACCACAGCTGTGCAATAATTATGCTTTTAATAAAAATAAAAACACCACACCTGTCTGATGGATTATCTTAGAGAAAAAAAATTTGACTGTAGACGTCTTATGTGTAGATGTGTGCACTGTTAGCCTAATAGATGAATTACATTTGTATCCGTCTTTGCTTAAATTACATATTTTATGATAGAGATAACAGTTGTCACCAAGCACTTCGACTTACCTGGCTGCTTGACAACCGCGAGTTTGATCATCAATGTTGTCGCTGGTGACGTTTTTAATGATCTCGTCAATTGTAAGAGAAGGTACCTACAGAGTTTAAACAGTTGCTGTTTTAGATTGTTATTATAATAGGCCTATTGTATTTACAGTTTTGATAGGTACTTCGTAGTCAGCAGCATAATCAGGCGAGATGGCCTCTTCATCAGGGAGAGAAGACAAAGTTATATTTCTCCTTTTGAGGAAACCCTCCTCCTTTTGTACTTTCCGCAGCTGCACGCAGTCTGAAATTCTCTTCTCGCGAAGTTTCTACAGATGCAATAAAACGAAAGGCAAAGCACAGTGTGAATCAACTACATGCATGTCCGAATTCCGATAGGTTAATATGAAGTAAGTTTTACGTACGATAGGATTTTTCCCCTTGTTTTTAAACTTCATGATCCGTTCATCGACGACGTTCTTAATTGGCATGGTGTAGGCTACTGCGCGCTCAGAGACCTCCCAAAGCAGGCTACAACTATTAACTTAACGTTGGCCTTCCCGAGGAGGTTTAAATGTGATGCCCAGTTTGTTCATGTTCTTCACGTCTGTTAATCAATCAAGTAACCAATCTGACCAGCCTTTCAGATGTGTCGCAACTTCCAGTGCAGCCATAGAACTGTTGGCTACTGTAGCATCTACGTTGTCTCTGACAGTAATGGTGACATTGTGGGTGAATGCGAAATTCCATCTAACATGTAATTCAATCTTCATGTAGTGTGATAATAGTCCTAGATGACATGTATCAATGTTTATCTGGACAGTTTGCCTTTTGTAACTTCAGGACCATAAGCAGCTCCGCTAGTTGACCACACCCAACTGGGACCCATGCATCTTACCGTTTGATTTATGAAAACATTTTTATTTTGTTCCACCTACCTAGAATTATCATAAATCAATATCACTAAATTGTTAATTTTTTATGCATTCTGATAATACAATATAAATCCATTTAAATATATAGTAGCTTGAAGTTATGTGTTGCCTGTGTGACCATTAATGTATTGTTTCCATATAATTGTGTTGTATACAATTCATGTAGGCTACTACAATGTTAGATGCACATCTAATTTTGTGTAATGAATTTCCAAACCTAGAACTTCACTAGCATGCAGTCGATTCAGTAGCAGTTAATATAAATTATAGACATTAGATAGTTGACACCTAATGCTATATTTTACACATTAATATAGCAACAAACTATTTTCTATGTAAAGATAATAGAATAATTACATCCTGAGCAGAGAATTTCCCGTGTTTAATGCAATCTGAGCTACTCTGTTCGTCGTTTACATAGCTGGAGGCTTTGCGTGCATGCATACGTGTGTTGTGTGTGGCCCACATAGCATTTGTATTGGTCCGAGATGCTGGTGTGCTTATATGACATCTAGTGGCAGAGAGATATATCGAACCACTTTAAAAATAAACCATTTGAAAACAGGAATTCAATGCATTAGCCTTTGGACAATGAAAAACATTTAAAAACAAACAATAAGTGGCAAAAGAAGAATTTATTGCATTTATGTAGGTTTAAACACAATTTATGTAGATCAAATTACAGATTATGTAATCAAATAAACAAGTTATTTAACATCCCTGAAAAAGGTTAAACATTTGCATCATCCGGACTGAAGCATTATCCGGATAAGAAAAAAAAAGATTTTTTTTTTATTACTGGTAGTGGGCGTAATAAACTATTATTTATACGCATTGGCTTTATGTTTGGGTAAAAAGTTAAAATTCTTGGGAACAGGTCCAAGTAGCATTTCACTGAAAACAGAATGTAAAAAAGCATATTAAAACAGAAAAATCACAATTAAATATTTCAATGTAAGAAATATAGCATCCGTAGATTGGTATACATGCAGTTGTGATTTCACATTTAAATGAGGCAGACACTTACCTAATCTTGACCCAGTCTCCAACATGCTGACTGGCCATTATTGACTCTAGGTAGTCTCTGCCCATATAGTAAGGTGGGCGTTCGTTGATCTTCTGAGGCAGTCGCTCTAGCAGACCCACAGGTATGTATCTGACAGCAGCGTAGGTTTCAGGTTACTATGCGTCACATACATAGCAGCATTTCATTTATCTAAGCTAATTTTTACGATGCTAAATGTTTTTCATTATACTGTAGTGTAGAAAGTATGTATCAACATAACAATGTTAAACATCAGTAGGGGTTTTCCTGGCTCAGAATAGACCTTTGGGGTGTTAATATGTACAACAGTAAGGTTGTTTGGTCAGTGTAAAGTAAAGGCAATGACTTGACATAAATCTATACTTTTTCTTGTAATTTCTGATCATGTCTTAAACAATAATGTCTATCATGCTTGAGTAAATGAAACCCCCATTAACACAACTGGTGAAACAAATTCTTATAATTTTGGCACTGGTGATTTTCCATTGGGGGTGCCAAACATTCCTCAACGTAGGAAAAACACTGACAATATTTTAAGATTAGGTAAAGGCACAATGCATACTATATCAAATGCACACGATATTAAAATGTTTGCACGTGAAGGACCACTGTGTCACCTGCACATGAAAGACAGCCACTCCAGCATGAAGGTCCGGGTCTTCTCCACGCCCCTCGTGTCGGAGCCCCAGTGTTCCAGGCCATAGTTAGTGAAGTCTCTGAGGATGCCCAGCCGCTCACCGGAGGAGATGTCCCAGTGGCGACTCTCCTTGATCTCAGTGAAGATCCAAGGTTTGATGAGAGCGCCCCTGCAGCGCGACACACATTTAGACCACTGAATCGACCTTCCCATTGGCTTTCAGCCAGTCCTCACCTTTACGATATATAGAACTAGGTCACGTCTGTCCGGGGGTGCCTCAGACCACAGACACTTTCATCCAAAGTGATTTATGTCCCAGTATGCATGTTTCGGTAGTTAAGTCACAGTGATAAATAGAAATAGATAAAATCATACAAAAGTATTATGGGGACATGTCAGTTAAGGCTGCGTATCGACAAGAATCTTGCAAAACGATACGTATCAATATACAGATTCGATTCGATATATTGCGATACTGTAAACAAGGCGATATATGCGATCTCTAATTCGTGGAAAACTGTCATAGCAGTGCTAATGTGTGGCACCGCTGAAAAGTTCGGCAAACTCCTGCAATGCGCCTATTATCTGAGTGAATTGACAAGTACTTACCATTGGCAATTCAAATGCAATGCATTAAACCATCGCCAAAGACTAAAGACACTGACCTTGCAATCATGACACCAGAAACCCCCGTCTCTCTGGCCTTCATCGCATCCTCATAGGACAAAATGTCTCCATTTCCTGGGACAAGGCACGTATGGGAGAATTTCTATGAGATTGTAAATCATTTCCTTGCAATGTATTTCAATTTTTTTTTTTACTCTTTGTTCACAACCCTTAAAATGTATAGGCACGTACCAAAAAGTGGCACAGGGCTAGCCAGTTTGGAACAGGTGTTGATGTAATCCCAGTCAGCTATCTTCGTGTATCGCTGTTCTCTAGAGCGGCCATGCAACTGTTAAGAAAACATAATTGAACTGTAATGCGGCCTCAAGAGCATTGTGTTGATATGTGTAAGTAATCTCACCTCTCCTTACACAAACTGAATGTATCAAAGTATTGTGCACCTAGTCAAAACACTTACTGTTATCATTGACACTCCCCATTGCTTCATTTCTGGAATGAGTTTGTGTGCAATGTTGGACTTCTCCTGAACACCAGTGCGAATCTTCACTGTTAAAGGGACATCGAGGACCTTTAAGGGCAGAGAAATGCATGTTTCCATCAAATCTCCCAAGGTGGTGTGTTGCATTAATTAACAGCCAAAAGACAAATGTGCCTGGTTTCCCAGGAATATCACGTCTAGATTGTTTCCAGGTATTTAAATTATGGGTTAGACTTACATAGTTCATTCCCTTGATGATGTGTTCAAACTTTTTGTTGCGTGTCATCAAGCCACAGCCTCCGCCCTGGAGAGAAAATGTTAACTTTTCGAAATAACGTCAGCTACTTAAGGTACTTGCAGCACTAATCTCTGTTGCAGTATGGCTTCAGAAGAAAAGCTATACATAATTGACCAGAGGCATCACTAACATGTAAAGTCAGTTTATTTATAACGCACATTTAAAAACAGAAAATACTGACCAAAGTGCTGTACACAACAATGAATTAATATATAAAATAAAACAATAAAACACAATACACAACAAACAAGACCAGAACTTTCTTGAACGCTAAAGAGTACATGTGTGTTTTTAGAAGAGATTTAAATGTCTCAATGGTGGAAGATGATCTGATAGATAAAGGAAGATAGTTCCACAGTCTCGGGGCCACGATCACCCTTAGTTCTCAAAAGATCAAATAAACTGGATGGATGATCTAAGGTCGATCTACGTAACTCCACAACTACAGTAGAACAATCCTAATGTGGCAGATCAAGCTGGTTTGAATGCCAGTTTTTGACACCCATTTTGCAATCATTGCCACAAGGCAATGACTCATTCTGTAATCCATTGCAGGTCGAAAGTCGCCATTTCAGAGTCGATATTACCGACTGAAGATCTAAATGTGTCCCAGTGTACCTGCTTGGTAAAAACACGAACGCCCACAGAACACTGATGTTTATGACATGTCTCTGAACTTCACCAAGCATGTGCAGGGGACAAATATTTATCAATTAGCCTATTTGTCCACAGTGCCATTAGTGAAGAGAAACGCTAATGGAGTAGCGTAAAGGAGTAGGCTATAGACTATCGCATGCTTACAAAGTTGTTTCACAACACAAACGCTACATGAAGTAGGACTATCAAAGATGTTTTTTCTTATTACCAACTGTGTCCTCCCACACTGCCACATTGCTGGGACGTCATGTGTGTTTATATGTCAGCAAACTCTTGATAAATCTTGGTCAAATTTCCTACTTGACTGAGCGTTTCGTTGCACTTTTCCGTTTTGAAGGTTGTTTTGTTCCGAGTTCCTAGTACAATGGACTGTACCATTACTCCAAAATCGGCTGACGTTTACCAATATAATACATTAAATTGGGAGACCGCAGCTTATTCAAATAACTGTAGCAGAGCCAAACAGGTCATCATTTTTTGCTGAGATATTCAATGTCTCACAGATCTCATTTTATTACCAACACAATGTTAGTTGGCCAAAACAGGCATTATGGGGGAGTCTTACCTTTTTATAGACTAGGTCAATGGGACATCCAGAGTTAATGTCCACAAAGTCCACGTCAGTGTGGTCGTTTATAAGCTCGGCACACCTTGACATTGTGTCAGGGAAGCAGCCCTCCACCTAAATATACAGTACAATTATGGCTATTTATTATACATTGTTCTGTAAAGGAGATAAAACAGAAAGGCTAGCTATTAAGATCTTGACGCTTATACTTCACGCTGCTCTAATCAAAGGCAAAGTGCGGTTTACATACTGTATGTTAATATTGTGGGAATTAACACCTGAACTCCGAAGAGGTCTTCGCTCTCGTGTCTCTTCAGAAGGGCCCATTCAGACTGCTGGCCCTGCAGTAGGTTGGTGCACATGGCCATCTCTCCACAGGTGATGTCGGCGCCGAATCGCTTGCACACACGACGGAACGGCAGATTTCCACACTGAGGGACACATTGCGCAATTGTAATGAATGACACCTTTATGGGTTTGGGAAATTAACATGAGGCACGTTCAGAATTGGCGAACATAGTGAACGTTTGCAAACAGTGATATTTAAACAGTTTTGTGTTTGCATTGTGTTCACCACGAATGTTAACAAAAGCGAACAGTTTTGGGAGGTAGTTCTCGGCGAACACACATTGAAGCTGGACTAAGGGTGACAGTTTAAATATAATACTTTTGGAATGTTTACACAAATCGTTTAAAATTCAAGTTCAAAGCAAACATGTTCATCACAAATGTTTGCCAATTCTGATCGCACCTAAGGTGTCAAAATATCCAACATATCCCCCATGTGACTACTTACTGTTGTTAGAGGAGCAAGGTACAGCTTGTCTCTGAAATCCACCTTGACATTACACGCACAACGACATAAAACGCTGTTTTTATTATAAACACTTGCATTGTTGCATGTGTGAACGTTCTGCACATACAACCAGTAAAGCCTCCTGAACCACCATCAGTGAGTATAAACAGAGTGGGCAATTACCTGCTTCTTTTCACAATTGCGCAACTTGATAACATCAGCATCAGTCAACGGGCCAATTGTCTTGACTGGACCTCGTTTCTCTGTGCCAGCCTGTAATTTGGAGGGAAAAAGAACTTACAGAATAACAGCATATTAGGGCTGTCTTGATTTTTACACGCTTCGAATAATCATTTTTTTAGTATTCGAATTCAAAATTGATTGACACGTCAATTGACCAAGTCCAATAGCATATATTAGCCAATAAGAGTGTGTGTGTTGAATGAATAGCCTCGCTCTCTTCTTTCAAACAGAGCCAATTGAGATCAATTGTGTTGATGACACAGTGTAGGGCAGGCAATGACATTTTTAACATGTGGGTTTATACAGCGATAGTAGGGATTAATGGGAAAACATGCATGCATAATGTGAAAAAACGAATACTCAAATCCCAATATTTAAAATCCAATACATACCAAATTAACGGATATCTGAATAATCAAGCAGTTGGGGCCAGCCCTACAGCATGTATTAAACATCACAAATATGTATTTTTATTGTTAGCGTACAACTGGAAACCAGGATGCTTTGGTAAAAACAAAAAACTTGCACCGATGAATTACAGATAATTAAAATGCTTCCAGATATTATTCATTGTAACTCAACTATAGGCCAAATCTAATCATCTAATGAATTAACGATTAAGTATTCAGACCTAGAGAGTCATGCCCTCAAGCATAGCAATGTGTAACATACTACATGCTTACTAATTAGACTGCACTTTCTTGCGCTATGAGTGGATTGGGGTACCTCTGCTGCTGCTGCTGAGTGCGTTTGAGGCTCCTCTCCCGATGCTGCTGCTGAGTGCGTTTGAGGCTCCTCTCCCGATGCTGCTGCTGAGTGCGTTTGAGGCTCCGCTCCCGACGCTGCTGCTGAGTGCGTTTGAGGCTCCTCTCCCGATGCTGCTGCTGAGTGCGTTTGAGGCTCCTCCCTGTGAACTGGTATATCAGCTGAAGCAGCATTTCCTGAGTGTGACAAAGTACCAAGTCATCAGCACAAAGCACAACAAAGCCTAAAATCAACAGCCTCCATTATATACATAATTTGTGCATGCAAGCAGGTCACAAAAGAGGAGCACCCTTACCTTCCTCTGTGCTTATAATGGTCAAACTAGTAGTCAGACGTGCAGTTAATTTAACTTAACCATCCAATAGGAGAAAATGATAATAGCATACCTACTTTACTAACACGCTGCCTATCAAATGAAGATATAAACAGTGTTTTAGTTTATTAATGCTCAAGAGACTGCTCTATACTCCAGCCCACAGTTGTATGTGTGAGCAGCAGCAGAAATCCTTCTGCTGTATAAAAATCATGTTAGATCCAAAAGCACTTTTGTCTCCCTACCTGTCCCGTGCCGCTGTCCTGGATCCCTGTCTTTGGCAATCGTTTTGAGGAACTCATCAGACTTCTTGAAAGCGACTGAACGCTTCCTCAAGCGGTTTTGAAGGTCTTTATTTAAGCTGTTCTTCACCAGAGTCCGACCTTCGTAGGACTTCACAAGCTCTTCCTTCTCTAGACTTTTAAAGTCTGGGGAGGTATGTGCCTTTGCAAAGCGGCAGGTCGGACCAAAGCTGCACTTCCCAAAGGTTTCATAGAGATAGCAGGTTTCACCAATGTCGGCAGGCTTCGTGGCCACGTATTCTGCGGCATCATGAAAAAACTTACATCTGTCTCCATAGATGCATTTCTTATTCTGGTGATAGAAAAACATTTGTTTTATTTTAATAAACAATTGACTGGACATGTAATGTTAAAATGTACCTCACTGCTGAATGTGCTGAATGTTTCACACCTGAATAACAGACACACACAGTCGGTTGTCATCGTAAGCGTTAGGTTTTATATGCGGTCTTGACTTATTTTGTCCCCGCACTCGTTTGCCATCATGCTTAAACCCCTTATTTTCTTCTGGGTCGAGTTTGAGTCTTTTTGCAGCAGGTTCCTCGACAGATGCCTCCTTTGTCCCTTTTGACTCCTCATTATCACTGACATTCCCCTTGGAGTCTAGGAACTCATGGAACTTTTCTTTGGTTGTGAGGAATCTGTAAGCATGAATGGTATTCTTAAACGTGTCATATTTACACTTGTAATTTTACATACAACAATGCCAGCGATAACAGCCCGTTTTTAACTACTTACTCATTTTTAATGGGAGCTATGCCCTTTACAACCTCATTTGTCCCACTATCCACAGCTACTTCGGTCACTCTTTCGATCAAGGCTTCATCACGACCATTGGGCTCCTCCATTCCTGCAATGTAATAACATTAGCTTGTAGATCAAACTGTTCATCCACAGAACGGTATCATTTCTGTGACAGCGTTGTTCACGTTGAGTAAATATTATCCTGTTTCTTCTATATTTACTGGCAAAAATTACATCGTGGGTATTCCCTTGGATGTAATTTGCAGTTGTTGGTCCACATACATACCAGCATGGGCTTTTTGTTTGCGAATTATCGTATTGTGTAATTTATACACAACTAATTTTAACAATAATGTGCATTACATTGAAAATGAAACTGCTCGACTACAAATGAAGAATCTAACGTCTACTGTTATTTCTGCGTGCAAACCACTGGCTAATTTATGCACTGCAATACTGTACCTTAAATATGTTTGTGTCTCAGTGCAGTAATGAGTAATGTCAACACCTGATCGCCGCATAAAACTGTAGCGTGAGGATCTGTATGTGCAACAACTAGAAGGGTACGCTGGATCTATGTGTCAAATATTAGTTCCGTATACATGTATACATGAGTCTTGTGTTATTTCACTTTGACTAGAGCTTCTGAGAAGCGTGACACCTGTGATGTATTTTTAAACCATTTCCACAAAGTCAAAGAAATATTTTAAAAAAAAGAATATAATATTTAATAAGAAAAAAAAATGTTTTACTTATTTATTCAAATACATTTTGTAGAACATTAAATATTACAAAAATAAGTAAGTATATTCAACAACAGTTAAAAGAAAGGTAACATCCATAGAAACATAGTGCATTCACTCATCCAGGGAGAGAGCAAGCCTTTCCATCTTTGCATCAAATCGCTTTCGACTAGTGTCCAAGATGGTGATGCCATTCCTTTGAAAGTCATATCCCACACTCTGCAGCTCTCCTATTCGCATTGTAATATTATGTGTGCTGTACTCCAAAACCTTGGGCTTCTCCAGTATCTGCTTCATTGTTATGCCTCCTTTCAGTAGACAATCCAGTTTGGTAAGAAGTGTGTCTGGCCCAATGTAAAGAACCAAAGGATAGGTGAAGACAAGTTGTTTTAAGTCAGTCTCATGACAACCAAGTGAAACCATCTTCTCCTGAAGACTTTGGAAGTTCCGTTTAAGGTACACATTGGAAAGGTCCAGTATTTCTGCTCCTGGACCTTGCAGCAGAAGTAATAATTCAGGATCACTCAGTTTGAGGGTTGTCTTCATGTAGTCAATGTTGGTCTTGACTCTTTTTATGCTTCGGATAAGAATGTAAAGATTCCTAGATATGACCGCTTTGGCAAACTTCTCTGGTTCCTCTCCTCCGAGCTCTTCGCAGGCCTCTTCTAAAAACTCCACCATCTGTCTATTGAGCTCCACGCTGTTGGAAAAGGTGCGTGGCGCCGTGTTCAGCAGCCGGTGGAGGTCTTTGGCGTTAAGGCCTAGGGATGTCAGATACAAGATGTTCTTTTCCAGGTTCTCGTTGTCGCTGGAACGGAAGAAGGACTCAGGCGAGCGGTCGATAATACCAACGATCTCCGCATCACTTTTTAAGATTGTCCTCCACAGCTCCCAGCGGCGTTGCAGGTGGTCCACAGAGCGTGTGATGGCGCGAGGAAAGCGAGATATAATGCCGGCAATCACCTTGCGGTTAGCGCCTTTGCTTTTCAAAAACACAGCGAGGCCCTGCTCGTTCGTGAAGACTTTACGAAACACCCCAGGCTGACGCTGGCGTGCCATTTTCACATCCACTCCCATGAGATTCAGGTTCTCAAGCAGCGATACATTCTCTGTGCCAAGCTTGAGTTTGGGCTCCTCATTCCTTGAGCTCACGGCGCAAAGCGTCAACCGGCTGGAAGACGCCAACTGCACCATGAGGAGGGAAGAGCTGCACCGAACTGCTACTGATCGCTGAAGGTTTAGCAGGGCCCCCATTATAGGTATTGTTGCCATTTTCACCGATAGGCTTCAACATATCAGTGGGCCTAATGTGGATTAATTACACAATAAACAATATTAAAAACAACAAAGATATGGTGTCAACTAAGCATAATTGCAAATAACTGATCAACATTATAAAATATGTTGCCTGTTGTTTACAGTAAGGGACTAAGGATATACCTAATCACAAACAGGTTATACTTTGCCACAGCATGCATTAGGTTGACATAAACATTGCTAATGTTAAATACGCTAATACTATTATGAGTTAGGAATGTTTCATCTATCAATAAGCATATGAATATTTGTATAAATACAACGTACGTATACATTCATTCACATTAGTTATTATTTAGGATAGAAGCGTTAGTGTTTAAGTACCAATTAATAAAGAAGTCGATCAGCTCAAGTTTCGTTTCTCCTCGGACTCAAAGGTTGTCACATTCCTTGCTCTTCCTGTAACACCAAATATATATAGATATACATCTGTTTAGCGCCTTCTAGTGTTTTGGAGTTTAAAATCTATTGGTGTCCACTAGATGACACTATTTGATAACATATTTGTCAGCCTAAAAAAAATAACTGACTAGAATAAAACAAAATATGACCTGAAGTATAATTGATGTGCTGCCCAATTCTGGATAGCATTTAATAATTTTGAGTGTATGGAAAATACACTACGGGTCAAACGTTTTAGAACACCTCAGTTTCTCCAGTTTATTATTGAAATTCAAGCAATTCAAGTTCAATGAATAGATTGATATTGTACAAAGATAAGTGGTGAACTGCCAGAGGGAATAAAAATGTTACTCAAAACTGAAAAATAAAGTTCATTTCAGAATTATAAAAAAGAATTATATTTTCAGGGAACAAGAAATTGGTTTACAACTTAAAGCTATTCTGCAGAAACGGAGGTTGACCAAGCCTTGAACATTGGTGCTACCAACTCCCACAGGGTTCCCAACTTGCCTTGATTACTTTCAATCCCCCCTGTCTGCATAAAAGTAGTGTTGGAACACACTGTGGTACCATACCGTCGTGAGCATTATTTTAACAGTATTGTATTGCAGAAATTAGTGTTGCTAAAAGGCTAATAACAATGGAAGAGAGACAGACCATCATACCACATAAAAATGTAGGTCTTTCCTACAGAGAAGTGGCCAAGAAATGAATGGCTACCACAGCATTCTGCAGGGCCATGCAGTACACTCAGGTATGCGCCTAGTTGGTCAGAGGTTCATCCTACAGCAAGATAATGACCCAGAACACAAGTCCAAGCTATGCCAGAACTACCTTGGGAAAGAAGAACAAGATGGTAAGCTTAAAAACATGGAGTGGCCAGTACAGTCACCAGACTTGAACCCAATTGAGCTGGTTTGGGATGGATTAGACAGAAGAGGGAAAGCAAAGCAACATACAAGTGCCATACATGTATGGGAACTTCTGCAACAGGAATAGCTTTCTGAATATTTTATTTCCATTGTAGAAGGAATGCCACAAATTTGTTTAGCTGTTATATCTGCCAAAGGGTGGCTACTTTGAGAAGTCAAATTTATTTTATTATTTATTTTTTAACTTTAATTGTTTATTTGTTCTATGTGTTCATCTCAGAGTACCATGACACATATACTGCATGAATTTAAATAAAAACCTGGAAGAATTGGGGTGCTATTGACCGATATTGTATAATTAAGTCTGGAGAATGCTAGAGTCCCAATAATATATAATAGGCTATATTCGATTTTTATAATATTTATAATTTTATTTATAATTTTATAATTAATATCAAAATCCATGATTCAGCTTAACTGCTTGGCCACCATTCATTTCACTAATTGACCTTCCCAAGCCCCGCCCCTTTCACTTGTTCTACCTAGCTACTGTAACTAGGTAATACAATTCTCCATAGAAAGCTATTACAGCAAAACAGACAGTTGATGGAAGGTTCCGTCAGATAAAAAAAAATTGTTATTGTAGTACATGCAAAAATGGGCGGGGCTTGGGAAAGGTCAATTGAATTAATTCATCTTAAAGTGCATAGGAAGTGCATAAAAATAAAGAATACAAAATATCCTATTCGTGCCTTAGCTGTATATGGATTCAATACTGTCCAACCAAACCACGAGCTGTGTTATTTTTCAATAAGATGTCCTTGCAACTCTTGATGCCCATTCCAGCATGCAGAACTTTCTTTGATGATAATCACTTCTTATGAATATTTAAATGCAGCATCATGTTGTTGTTGTTATTATTGAAACTAATGCTCAAGAGTATCCTCCATTCTCTTCTGTCATGACTTAACATAATTTAATATTGCCTTCCTATATATTATTAATAATAATAATAATAATAATAATAATAATAATACATTTTATTTTGGGCGCCTTTCTAAAGATATAAGATAAGATATAAAACAGATAGTTAAGATATAAAACAGTTGGCTGAAATATACATGCTATGGTAATAAACATCTGACCTGAGAAATATATACAAAATAAAATAAAACGGTCAGGTGGCTGAAATATACAATAACATTAATAAACATTTGATCTGAGAAATATAACACTTACAATGTACAGATAGACCTTGAGGTTATAAGAGGAGGACCCAACACATATAATAACAGTGTTTATATACTTTATGTAAAACAGACACAAACTAAATTATAACTATGCCTACACCTAGCCTATATTCTACAGCATTAAACGGACACATTCCAAAAGAGATATGTTCTGCTAATATTGTATGTAAAGGCACTATTGAATCATTTATGATTACTGTCGCCATATGCGTACAACAGCTGCTGTGTTATAAGTGAATTGTGTCTGCGGTCATGTGCTAGAGTTGCTTGGGTAACGGTATAGGCCTGATACAGGACTCCTTAGGTGCATCAATAATTGAGGTTCCTAAACTTTCAGATTGTCGGTAGTTCCTGTTGAGGCCACTGCACATACAACAAGTGTTTGGAGGTGGGATCCAAGTTGGTAAGCATGTCAAAAAGAAGATGGGTGGAATTCAAGATTTGCCAGACAATAAGCTGCACGGCTCCTGTATCCAGAAGACAAAGACCTTCTTCTCCTGCACCTGCTGGTGAGTTTGAGAGCAACAACCTACAACATAAACATATTGTTTCTTTGACTAACATTTTGTGTCTTGTGTTGTCCTCATGTCCTGTTCTAGACAATTTCCCCTTGACCAGGTTAAATTATGGGGGCATATATAGTCTCAGCAAAGAGGCTGTATGCCTCTCAATTTTCATGACCTCTATCTGTCTGTAGCAAGGACTTGTGTTGAGTGTCTTATTGATGTATAGGATGCACACAGCTTATTAAGATGTCATCATGTACACACAGCAATATACCCTGTACAAAATTAGTTAGGCAGGTGGGTGACATTCTGTAAATCTCCAAGCTCATGCATCTGCCTTTGCCCTATTTATAATCAATGCATTACTGCACTACACAGTTGGATTTTATCATTGTTTTGATTAATAGTACAATTATGTGGAAAAAATTGGCCCGATTTAATATAATGATCTTATATTTAACAAAACAGGTATTTATTCTTATAATTGCATGGCAATGAATTATGTAATAAAATGTGAAAATATTGTCTGAAAACAAAAAATGCGGAAAGGGCGTGGCCGAATAAGCACCTAAGCGATGTCATCACAGCCAGTCTCATGTTTACGTGGAAAACATGGCGGCGAAGTTAAGACCGTTCCAAGAAGGAGTATGATGCGAGTAATGCGAGACAGCCTCATTAATTGTTCTCCTAATCAACCAAGTGGCAGTCAGACGAAATATATTTAATATCGAGATTTTAGGATTATTCGTTGATAACGCGTATGAAGCTATTTTCACCTTGTTTTAGCCACGGGAACAACGGTCATGGAAGACGAGGAGAGGCAAAAGAAGCTCGAGGCCGGCAAAGCAAAGGTATGGTGTTCAATTCATGCCTGACCAAAATTAATAATGACTAATAGGCTGTACCGGTACACAAATACAGCTTTTATGATCTGTAACAGTGTCGGCAATATATTGTTTATTGGTCTGGTTATTAATACGATGTTTTTGACTCACACTCAGCTGTCAAACAGTCCCACCAAATACACATGACCTGTTCTGACAGCTCTGGGTTTACGTACCATAATAGTTACGGTATACCTAACCTTACCGTATGGTTGTCAGCAGCCTAGTTACAGTACACATTCCATGATTTCAACAACTATTTATGATTTAGCATAATTCGTATTGTTCGTATGATAGAATGATTTTAACTACACGTGAGCAAAAGCTGACATTCTTGTGCGACAGGATTGTCAACTTCTCAGTGTTAGAGCTTTAATAATAGCACAGCTGCTTTACTGCGCTACTGTACCGGTAGTCAAACGCGTGTTAGATGTATTATTGGCTAGGCACTGGCTCCCCAATTCCATTGCATTCTTCCTGGGCCAAAATCTAATGGCAGCCACTTACCAATTCCCCATGGGCATTTGATATATATA
>JAODOY010015034.1:0-26964 GCA_025399855.1 Forbesichthys papilliferus | reverse complement strand
AAGATAAGTAGGAATGGGATCTAAAAAACAAGTTGCTGGTTTCAGTTGAGTAATAATTTTACCAAGCATGTCAGCGTATCTTGTGACAGGATTGTCTGATCTCCGTAGGCCGAGTCAATCAAAAGTTATTAATTTGGCTCATTTGGCTACAATCGGCCAATGAAATTCGGAGGTGTGGCCTATTTCAACTTAAAGAAAAATATCTTGTGACAGGAATGTCTGATCTTCACAAAACATGGTAAGTACATGTGGTGCCCTAGTCTGAGAACACTCTATTAATTTTGACACATTTATCCACTAGGGGGCGCAATAACAATAACATTCACATTTTGGCCTGTATTTTTGTGATGCTTTGACCAATTTACATGAAACTTCAGCTAGCCCTTCTGACCAATATCCTATGACCCTCAAAAAGTTTGGTGGGCGTGGCTTGCCATTAATCATGCCTGTAACGCTATCAAATACTGATAATCAGGAAGTGATGCTATATCTTTGACACGCCTCGTCCAATTGAAATGAAACTTGACATCCGACCTCTCCACCGTGTGCTGACCTTCCCCAAGAAGTTTCATCGCAATTGATATTGTAGTTTTTTTAACAGTGCCCTCTATAATGTCAAAATCTGGTCACAATCTGCATTTCTGCTTATAACTTTTACATTTTATACAAAATTTTGATTATGTCATATCAGTAGATTCCTGAGGTTCTCCTCAAAACATCGCACTATGTGAGGTCTCACAAGTTTCATTGGCAAGTATCATCTATAGGCCATGCTTATAAAAAGTTATTAAAATAATGTTGATAGACGTTCATATGGGCTACAATCGGTCAATGAATGTACACAGCATGGCCTAATTAAACTTAAAAAGATTTCTTAAGAAAGGAATGTTTGATTTTCACAAAACTTGGTAAATACCTGTGGCTAACTGGTCTTAATAGCTTTATTTAATATCTGTCACATTTGTCCACTAGGGGGCGTAAAAAAATAACAGTCACATGTTGCAATGCTTTGACCAAATGACGGGAAACTTCATCCATCCTTTTAGATCCATGACCCTTTGACTTTCAATATGTTTGGTGGGCATGGCTTTCCATTAATGACACCTACAATGCAAATAAAAAACGCAAATCATGAAGTTTCATGTCACGCCTCATCCGACATGTATTTTGAAACATTTATTTTGTTTAGTGTGTCAACCCTTTCCAAGACTTCAAGGTAATTGCATATTCTGATTGAGGCGGAACTTTGTGGTTAAACTGCTAAGGTTGCCATGGGTGTGTCGGAGGCTTTCCTGCACCTGACAATTCTGCCGATTTATGCATAAATTGGTGGTTGAACTGCAATGGGTGCCCTGGGTGTGCCGGAGCTCATCCTGCCCATGCCACCTTGTCCAAAGCTAGGCCCGATCATGGCTGCCGCTTATTGTTAACTTTATTATTATTAGGGAGCCAAGCACCAAAGCAAAATTATTTTTAATGTAAACAGGGTTATGATGACCTTGTTTTACAAGAGTCAGTCTTGACATTCTGTTTGGTTTCCTCGTTTGGATTTGTGACTCTGCATAACAAAAACAGACTAAGTAGTCTTGTTAAAATAGCCAACAAGATCATTGGGGTGAACCAGGCACAGATAAATTAAATATTTAATCGGCATGTGCTCAGGAAGGCCAATGCCATTTTAGACTGTCCTGGCCACCCCTTGGAGGATCAATTTTAAAGGCTTCCCTCGGGGCGGCGCTTTAGAATGCCTAAAGGCAGAACAAAGAGGATCAGAAACTCCTTCATTTCAACGGCCATTACACTATTAAATTCCACGAAAAACTAAATAATGGCGTGTCCAACAGAAAAGTCTCCATATCTTAACTTTTTTATTACCAATTCTGTGTATTGTATGTCATATTGTGTATTTGTTATTTATGTGTGGATTTTGTGGCTATGCTGTACTCCTGTTGCTGAAAGAATTTCCCCTCGGGGATAATAAAGATGTATTGACTATTGATTGATTTATATTGTATTTGTTAGCTTTATTATTATGGGTCAAGCAGCAAAGCTGCTGACACCTATTGTTGTTAGCTTTATTATTATTAAGGGCCTAGTCATGAAGTGGCGAAGCCCTTATTGTTATCGTGTGCTTTCTTATTAGGGCCTGAGCACACACCGTGTGCAAGGAACCTCCTGAAATCCTAGTGATTATTAGGGCCCGAGCACACACAGTGTGCGAGGAACCTCTTGAAATCCTAGTGATTATTAGGGCCCGAGCACACACAGTGTGCGAGGACCCTATTGTATCCCTAGTGATTATTAGGGCCCGTGCACACAGTGTGCGAGGACCCTATTGAAACCCTAGTGATTATTATTAGGGCCCGAGCACACACAGTGTGCGAGGACCCTATTGTATCCCTAGTTATCAGGGCCAGAACGTCCGGCCGGCCTTGAGACAAATCTGTAGAAAATGTGGGCAACCTGCTAGAAGCATGGAATGAAAGCATAAAAAGTATATATTCATGCTGCCAGTAGGTGGCGCTATAACTTTAAGTGAATGTTGGCAGGTCGATGTGTTCAGGGTGGGGCTTTTATGAATTGATAAACATTTTGTACAGATTTGAGCATTTATGGCGAAGTTACAATTGTTTTCTGTTGCCAGTAGGTGGCGATATGACTTTAATTGAATGTTGAAATATCAATTTGTTCAGGATGGGGCTCTTATGAATTAATAAAAAATTGGTACAGGTTTGAGCATTTATGGAGAAGTTACAACAATTGTTTTCTGTTGCCAGTTAGTGGCGCTATGACTGAGTGAATGTTGACATATCAATGTGTTCAGGGTGGGGAATTTCGGAACATGTAACATAACCAGGCGTACAAAAAAGGCTTTTGGAGCAATTTCCTACGTGCAACAGGAAGTCGGCCATTTTGAATTTAATGGTCATTTTTGGCGATTTGCACGCATCATACTTTAACAACTACTCCTAGGGAATTAATGTGATTGCCTCCAAATTTGCTCTGTGCTTTTTACACACGATGGGGATTAAAAGTTGTACAAATGGTGAGATTTCACTGGTGGGCGTTTCCGTGGCATGGTGTGGAAAATACATGAGTCGCCATGAAACAGGAAGTTGGTATAACTTCTGTGTACATATTCAGAAATGCACCAAACTTTACAAGTTTGATAAACATCCTGCCCTGAAGACATCTGTATGCCAATATTTATATTAACTTATAGCGCCACCTACTGGCAACAGGAAATGTCCATTTTTATGCTGTGATGTACTGATCCTAGCTGGTTGGATTAATTTACTTCAAAATGTTTTAGACACGCCATAAGAACCTGTCGATGATGTGATTATTCTGGGTTTTTGCGTAACGACTTGTCTGGGGCGTGGTGGCGAAGGTAAATCCTTCGCCAAGACGCATCAAATTGTTGTAACTTCTCCATACATGTTTACTGTACTAAATTTTTATCAGTTCATAACCTGAATGCACCCTGCACCCTGAACACATAGTTTTGTCAACAATCACTCAAAGTCATAGCGCCACCTACTGGCAACAGAAATGTACACGTTTTATGCTTTCATTCCTAGCTCCTAGCAGGTTGCCCAAATTTTCTACAGAATCATCTCACGCAACACGCATAATGATTCATATCAAAGTCCGTGACACGCACCGACGTGCTTTACAACGCGAGGGCCCGCCCAGTGTTAGTCGCAACCCTAGTGATTCTTCTTCTTCTTCTTCTTCTTCTCCCACTTAAATTGTTATTAGGGGGCCTAAACATGCACAAAAACTCCCGAAACTTTCAGCCTGTGTCTTCCCTGGGAAATCGATGATTTTAGGTGTCTCGCAAATGGGCGTGGCAAAATGGCTCGCTAGCACCCCCTACAGATCAGCCCCACCGAACACTTTCTCCTAGATGTCCAAAGTTATGTGGAACATGTAACATGACCAGCATACAAAAAAGGCTCTTGGAGCATTTCCTTACAAACAGGAAGTCGGCCATTTTGAATTTAATGGTCATGTTTGGCGATTTGTACGTATCGTACTTTAACGAACTTCGTCTAGGAGGCAAAATGGCGCCCCCTACAGATCAGCCGCCCTGAAAACTAAGAGTCCCGCCCTGAACACATGTATATGTCACAATTACCTTATAGTCAGAACGCCACCTACTGGCAACAGGAAGTTACCCTTTAACAAAGCAGCCCCCGCCGCACATTCAAACAAACTCCTATTAGAGAATAAATATTATCAACTTCAAATTTGTCCAGTGGCATGACAAGACAGTGATCATTAAAAGTTGTACAAACTGTGGGTTTTTGCTTAAGGGCATGGCGTGGCGTTGAACACGTATTATTCGCCAAGAAACATCATCTTGTTGTAACTTCTGTGGACATGCTTGTATCTACACCAGACTTTAAGGATTTTATAACTGTCCCGCCCTGAAGACAAAAATATGCCAATATTTACTCAAAGACATAGTGCCACCTACTGACAACACGGAATGTCAATTTTTATGCTGAGACATACTGCTCCTAGCTTGTTAAATTAATTTACTTCAAAACTGTCTCAGACGATGATATTATGTGAATATTCTGAGTTTTTGCTTAACGGCTTGTCTGGGGTGTGGCGGCAAAGGTACATCCTTCGCCATGAGGCAATAAAATGTTGAATTGTAACTTCTCCATAAATGCTCAATTCATAAGAATCCCACCCTGAACACATCGATATGTCAACATTTAATTAAAGTCATAGCGCCAACTACTGGCAACAAATAATTACACATTTTATTCTTTAATTCCCTGCTCCCAGCACGTTGCACACATTTTCTACATAATCGACTCACAAAACACGCATAATGATTTATATCCGAGTCCACGACACGCCCTGACGTGCCTCACGGTGTGAGAGCCTGCCCAGTGTTGCTTGCAACCCTAGTTTTGTATATATTTCTCAGATCAAATGTTTATTTAAATAGTATGTATATATTTATCACATCAAATGTTTATTTCTATAGTATGTACAGTATATTTCAGCCAACTGTTTTATATCTATGTATTTACTATGTAAGATGTCCTTAAGTGTTGAGAAAGGCATCCAAAATTAAATGTTTTATTTTTATTATTTAAGCATAATGTGTCCCGACAAACAAAACAGGCTTTAATGTTGCCAGGATGTGTGATTGAAGGCTTTTTGTCAAATCGAGCTACCCATAGTAGTAGGCAACTGTAAACTAGTAGCTCAGCCGCTAGTCAGAAGGATGTCGTTTTTCGTAGCTTGATTTGTTGTACAGCATTTGGGGGAAAGTAATGGCTGGAAATCTTTTAAAACAGCTAACCTAATTTCATAAGACAAAATAATAATACTATCGACAATTCAGATTCTTAAAGTTATCACACAAGAACACAAAATCAGATGTGGCAGCCAAATTGCGCCGACGTTCTCTTCCTCAGTCAAGACTAGACTCTGGAGTGTAGTAGCCTGTTTCGAAGTAGCCTATCACAGTAACAGTTAAGTAATACATGCTTTAGTAGCGAAAAGAAAAAAAACACTTAACCATTCAACAAATACTTTATTTCAAGTTCAGCAAACACATTTTTAATGCCTTCAAAAGTATTTAATCTATAAAGCAAATGAATATTAACAATGAGAAGAATCCTGTCTACAAAGTCTCAAAGTAATTATATGGCACAGTAAATGGCAAACAATTCATAGTTAAATCAATCAGATGTAAATAAATATTAAAATGCATTACAGCAAAAAGCCAAGTTGTTTATTTTTTATTAACAACAGTGCATACAACATCAAACCTGATAACAGCGGTAACACTTAATAACTAGAATGACATGCCCGATTCAATAAAATATACAGTCAGCGCATGCTTTAAGCACAATGACATTCATGTGCTTACAATGAATGTAAGTGAAAATACACTCCAGAAAATAAAATAAAATAAAATAACTGGATGCTGGTTTTATAATCCATGAAGTAAACAAGAGCAACGAGATTAAGCACATAGAGACGTTACATTTTTTAAATCATATTTTGGCACTGGATTTCATTATATATTAATTATGGCTGTCAAGTAAATGAAATAAATGTATTTAATTAATTACAACAAGCTTTGTGATTAATTAATCTAAATTAATCACATTAATTGATATTAGCCTTTTGCTACATTTTCTGTGACCAGAAGTCAAGGCAGTTGCACTGTCATTGCCTTGACATTTTGACCTTATAAATCTACAGTGGCATTAGAAAATGATTTATCTAGACAAAATCAGGTATTTCTGTCTCTAAAAGTAGTGTCCAGCCTATTGGGATAGTTTTGACAGGGACAGCTGACAACAATAGTTTTGTTCAAATGGAGAATGTCCGTGTTGCGTTCTCACCTATGCTACCGACCCAACCGGAATGATTTTGCACAGCAACAGTACGGTCATACATACCATTGACAGCAGCCAAATTTCACTTCAAGGACTTCAAGGATCTATGTAAGTAAAACCTTTGCTTCCTGTGGCAAAGCAAAATCACATCTTTCCTTCGTGTAGAGTTCAATACAGAATAACTTACAGCTGAATTCGCAACCTCAACCAACAGCAAGGTGTGTGGTTGACCCCACAGGGCTGCAATTTGATGGTTTTCTTAGCGAGGCAGGATGAAATGGAGGCGACATTGGTTATTGTCTAACCATAGAAATATTTTGTACAATGTACCTAATGATAACAACAAATTGCCCCATACAAATTTTCCTGTCACAAAACAAGTGCTCGTCAAAACCGCTTTTTATGTGACGAACAATCGCTCACACACACTACAACCAGGAAACAGGAAAGTTCCGTGTGTGTCACCTCCTGCACTGCCCACTTTCAGCACGACAACATATGCATTTCGCTCAAAAGGCGGCAGTCCATCGCCTGCCCTGTATGTGTGTTTTAGCTAAAGTAATAAGGGGGAGGAGCTATAAGTGCAATTAATCTGCATTCATTTTTTTTGTTTCATACATTTGTCTAGAATTAATTCATCGGAGTGAACGTGTTATTTTGGCAGCTTTAACCTGAAAATAGCCTATATTTAATTATAATTACTGTTTAAAATATAATATAGACACATTTTAAGTAACTAACAACTTGGAACACTAAAGAGGAGACCACTTATAGCTTCATTTTAAAAGATAATAGGAATAAAATCACAATGCAATTGGGTGTTACATCTGCTGCAGGTCTTTACGGAGAGAGTAGGGTAGCTGTGACGTTGTCACGTAGAGCGACATGTAATAAAAAAAATCTGCACGATGCGGCAATAATTTTTTACACGTGGATGGTGTAGCTGAAGCCAGCATGGCCGACTAGCGCGCACACAGAGACAGAACTGATTACAGTACAACATTCTATCCTGTAACCTCGCTAGCGGTTGTCGTGCAATAGAAAGTAAATAAAAGGAGAGAGAAAAGGTGCTGCGTCAAGTGCGTTAATTGTTTTACGCATGAAATGTTTAATGCGTTTAACATTTAGAATGAATCGCAAAGATTAACGCGTTAACGCTCCCATCCCTTAAATATGTAAGTATGTGTGTTTGTGTACAGTGCATATTACAGTGTGCAAGTAAAAATTTGATCCCCTGCTGATTTTGTACATTTTTTCACTGACAAAAAAAGAATCAGTCTATAATTTTAATGGTAGGTTTATTTTAACAGTGAGAGACAGAATAACAACAAAAAAGTCCAGAAAACTTTTGAGATTTTTGAGTGAAAACACTCAAAGGGACGTGCTCCTAATCTCAGCTTGTTACCTGTATTAAAGAGACTGTCCACAGAAGAAATCAAACAATCAATTAGATTTAAAACTCTCCACCATGGCCAAGACCAAAGAGCTGTCCAAGGATGTCGGGGACAAGATTGTAGACCTAAGCAAGACTGGAATGGGCTACAATATCATTGCCAAGCAGCTTGGTGAGAAGGTGACAACAGTTGGTGCAGTTATTTGCAAATAAAGGAAACACAAAATAATGGTCAAGCTGATGGTCAAGGGAAAACGTCCCTAAACGGGCATTTTACTAATGTAATTGCACTTTCTATTGGGTTGGTGGGTGTAGGGGTGTCATCGAGATCTGTAAAAATTTCCCGATACAGGAGCAGGCACTATTATGATCAGGATTGCCAAAATGGGGCCCGCGGATCCGAAATGGGCGGCCTCTAAAACGACTCGCAATGACCAAAGGGGGGCTCCACCAGCTGCCGCAGGTGGTCTCGAGAGGTTTTGGGGGCCGTCAAAGGGGTCTGAAATGGAAAATTTGTTTTTAGGACCCCCAAATTTTGTTACCCAATTAGGGAGCTTTTCAATCAAGACCCCCGCCCAATTCAGGCTCTTTGCATTGTGGACACTTGGCGAAGGATTTTTAACCTTTAATCATCGGCCCGGGAAGGTGGTAGAGATTGAGAAGCTGGGCACGTCACCCTGTTTGCCCAGCCCCGCTCTATGCAAAATAAGAACTTACTAACTAAGCTGTCATAGTTGAGGAGTAAGCGATAGACCCTCCCTCTTTTACATTGGGACTCTTGCCCAATTCAGGTCCCTTGTATTGCGAGCCCATAATGTTTCCATGACTCATCTTTGATTGTCAGCCATTTCACCCCTGAAGGTGATGAAGAAGAAGGGGGGCAGGTCCCCTTGTTCACCCAAGCAAGCTCTACAAGAAATAGGAACCAACCCAGACGTCAGATCTGAGAAGTAGGAGAGACTCCTGAAATACCCGTTACCTAATCCGGGAAGCTTGAATTGATATTGTGTCCAATTGGAATAGCATTTTATTCAACTTCCATCTGTCCTAGTTTTGAAAGCGTCCCGACAACAGGGTGATGTCAGATAGAGTAGAGGGGTGTCCGGAAAGGGAATAAGACCCATGTCCGTCAGTTACAACTCCGCAGTCACTAGCAGGTCTTATATCTGAAGTCACATGGTTCTGTGACATTCGTAGGAGGAGCTGTGCCCAAAAGACTATTCTCCCAAATTAGGGGCTTTAAGACCACTCAGTGCCATTGGAATTTTTAAGAATATTTTAAGGATTTTTTTAAGACAAGGTCTCCAAATCAACACAACATGTTCATCCCCACGTCCCAATAAGACCACGGAATTTTCACGGTCCTAGAGTATTCCCAAAAAAAATGGCTCCCAGGGGCCCTTGAAAGGTAACGGGAGCCTAAAATTGAAATGGGTTGCTTGGCCTGACGCCCTGTAGCTGCCTAGTTCATTTGACGACGTTTGCAACTTTCAATCCCTGAGTAAAGCCTTCGCCCGATTGGGGTTCTTTTACATTGACTAAAATTGCCCGATCTAGAACACAACTCCTAGCAAGAATTTGTTTCTCATCATTATTAGACGTTTACCTATTTTGCACAAACGTACATATTTGACGACGATCAATGAGACTTATGAGTATTTCCAGGCTGCAGGCTGGGGCACATGGTCTCATTGATCGTCGTCAAATATGGAAGGTAAACGTCTAATAATGATGAAAAACAAATTCGTAAAATTTATAAAATCAACAGGGGATCAAATAATTTTTTTCGTTCAAATGCCAATGTCGACAGGTGTGTGCCACACCTGTCAGGTAGATAGATTACCCTGACAGAGGTGAAGTGCTCAAGGACACAAATTAAAAAACATTTTGAACTAAATATGAGAAATATTGAGAAATAGTGCTGCATTTATAGTTTTGTTAAGTAGACTATACAGTATAATAATTACAGTATAATATATATTTATTTAATTTATTTATTTTATTTTTATTTATTTTATTTTTTAAGTCAAATATTTACATTTAATGTATGTGCAGGTTTAAATGAAAAGAGGGAGAAATGTAATTTAAGTGTTACTTAAATACAGCTACATGTGCAGTAGTTAAACTTAAAAAATTATTATCCAGCATTTATTTACTTTTACAAAGTATTCCCACATTTTTTTTATTTCAGAATTGATTAAGAGAAACCCATTTTAAGCACCTTTATTTTAATTATCTTTAGTTTTTCTTTGTCGCAGTTTACTATTCACCTGCACCAGACCTAGTGACGCACACAGCTGGACAGTGGAGAAGACCCTACATCTGGAAGATCACCACATCTGCACAAACATACATAAAATAAGTAAGATAAATCCATTACCAATGCCACAGAAACACTGAGGGTGAAAAAGAGGAAAAAAATCAACTGAAGATGAAGGAGGCCATAGTAGAAGTAAAGCAGTAAGTTGTTTTGCTCTTCACAAGAATCTTGTTTATTTAAATGGACACTTCATATTCCCGTGTATCCTGTGACCAAAGTATGAATTAGTAAAATTATTAACACACCATTAAGAATAGTACATATTTCTACGACTACACTAATCATATAATAAAAGTATAGGTACAGTACATAAAATAGATGTAATCCTTGTTTTGGTTCAGAAAATGCAGAACCCTCCTGCAAATTAATGCAGAGTACCTCTGACTCTTCTCTACTCTCCACCCTAATGTGCCTATAGGCATGGTTGGATAAATTACTCTTTAAATGTAATCTGTTACACAGTTACTAGTTACCAGGCTAAAATTATAATCAGTAATGTAATACTTTCCATTATTTTTAGATAACTTCACACCTACAGTAAAGTCTGAAATGCCGTCCCAAGCAATTTACTGCGTTGGTGTGCCAAATCTTTGTATTTTTGTTATTGTTTAGGTTGTTGAGATCAGATTAAAGTTTAAAGACTTTATTATTGATTGATGTTAATTACAGTTTAAAAAAAGAACAGCAGATTGTATTATGGATTTTTCTTCCGTTTAAATTTGAAAGTAGTCCTAGAAGTAATCATACAATTACAAAAAATACCTATACCTAAACACACTATTTTCAGATTATGTAATGGATTACAGTTACTGTTTTTTGTTGTTGTAATCTGTTACTTCCCAACAGTAGCGAACCATGACTATTCAACCTTGGCCCTCTGACCCCACTTCCCTCATCAGGATAAAAAAGCATCATATGATTAAAATTTGGCGCAGCGAAAAACCGTCGTTGTGTGGTGCAAGCCGTAGGAATGAATACATTTCAGAGTGCAGCGGTGCCGCTGTTGTTTTCTGTCTGAAAGGGCCTTTAGTCAATTAATCCTATTGATTGACCGGTAGTCTAACCATTACAATGCTTTTTCCAATTTTCACCATTATAACATACAATACACAATGGTAGCAGTTTTTAAATAATGTATATTTTAGTGATCGCATTACTTGAAAACCATTTAAATCCAGAGTCCACTGATAAGTAGCCTTCTGTAGGCTACCGGTACACATTTTCTCCTGTTGCTTAAGTGGTTTATGGCGGGTCAATTCACAACTGAACTTTTAAAATTTGAATAGGCTATTTTGTTTTCCTCACCAAATTATGGAATAACCTAGACACTATATCCTAGGTCTGAGTTTTACTATTTAAACTCCCAACTTGTCATTAAAAAGTTAACATTGAAAATAGCGTGGCTAATAAATCTGAAACATCCTCCTCATAGCGGAACTGAGCTCCACGGCCCCTGCCAAACTATATTGCTAAGTAACCTACATGATAACATGATCCTGTGCCCCACAGCAGGCAAAATTTGTTATATAGTTAGCGATAAGAAAGCCCACCCATTTATAAGAATTATATGATTGAGCAATTTTACTATTATTTGAAATATGTTTCTCATTACGATGTCACAGAGCTGCATAAGCGTAGCAGACGAGACAGCATGTTTAATTTAATACTTCACATTTCAACACAAACTGAATAGACAGTTTTGAAGAGAAAATGTTGTCAGAAACATTGTTTTTAGATGTTGATTGTCAAATTATGAATTTATTAAAATAAATTACTTAGTCTAAAAAATAATATCCTATTTACTATCTTAGGCCCTCTCTGAGGCCTAGAGGACCCTGAAGTTTCCCCACTGCTTCCCAACCCTGCCAATAGGTCACACCACTTTCACCCTTGTTCATATGAACAATTAACTGTGACATTTGTTGTTCCAGAACTATATAATAAAAACCAAGGGGTTTATCATTAAACAGTGGTTACAATAACTGTCTGTCTCAAAAAGATAATTGATTGACTTTCACTCACCCCCGCTTCATAAAGAGGATTGTTGAAATCCGATTCAACTGTTATTGGACTGTATGAGTGTGTATGTGATAGAGACTTCCAGAAAAGGGGCTTCCACTCCAGTCTGCAAATGCTGTTGGCATGAGGAATAAATGGAGAAAGTCCCATTTATAACATCTACATAAACTTGCCATAGCACTGGCTTTAGCAGGTGCTTCAGAACTAGGGCTGCCTTAGTCCATTCACTAGTTGGTTAGTCAATTAATGAGAAGAAAAAAAAATCACAATAAGCACATTATCTAGTGTACACTAGAATTAATCTTACTGCATGTAGGCTAAATAATTTAGAAAATGTCCTGATTTAATATATTAACGAATAGTTGACTTGACAAGTAGAGCAGTGCTTTGTTCCAAACACACTCATGTGACAAACATACACATAACCAGCTAGCCCAAGCTACAGGACATTCAAACAAAGAGACCATCGGGAGGCCATACAGTCACGAAAACATAAACTATAAAATAAGCTAAAACTTTAAATGTATTAGTTTTGTATTGTAGTTCATCAAAGAATTAAAAAATTAAACCCCAAAACAAAACATTGTGTTTCTAAGCCCTTTTCACACATGCTGTATAACCCTGCATTTTACAGAGGCCGTTCCTGCATGGGGTAATGTGTGAACAGGAAGAGGGGTCGATAAACCTGTTAATCTGCTCCCCCAATTTCCCACCTCCCGATATAGTAACATTCCATAGAAAATGCTGGTATTGGAGATGTGAACGAGAGCAGAACCAATGCAAGGACAAACACTTAATTCTGACGCAAGAAGTGTTTATGTGGAGTGAGCAAAGTAATCACAAGACTGTATTTAACAGTTCTAAATATATGTTATATGCCAGGAACATTAGCCTGCAACTTTACGCTCATCTTGAGTTGAAAAGATTTACTGGTTTTGCTAGACAATGATCTCTTTTGGTCACACCATCTGTTTCCCGTCAACAAACTTGCTGTAATTAATAGAACTGCTGTCATTTTTATTAGTATTAGTTATGCTTGGTTATAACACAAAGATAAAGCATTTCTATACTATTTAAGCGATAAATCAAATAACGTAGTATATCACGGGTTCTCCAGCTGACAACAGCTTAAGATACATAGGATCTATATCATGTGCTGCATATATTTTATGTAGAAAGGCAAATTGTGTGAAGCAAGCTCAAAAGTTAACAGTAAACTAAAGTATCTAGAAAACGTATATTTGTTTATGGCACTTTGCAGCATCCATAAAGTGTTGCATTAACTACCGCCTTCTACTGGACTGTCCAGGCTATTGTACTATGCCCATATTAACCACGACATGTATGAACAGGCGCAAGAGTTACATCACTAGCTGTGCTACACGGTCATGCAGGTAATTTACATGGAACAATGTGTGAAAAGGGCTTTATTGAAAGCAATACACTTTTTCAAATTCACCAAATATCTTCTTGTATGACATGAGTTAACCTTTCGCTGTACATGCTGAAATAATAATCCACTATAAATAAGAACATAAACAAAGTGGAGATTTCTGCCCACAACAACAATGCCATTGGCTTCGTAATGTGTATTGATGTGTGTGGTTGAGCATTTGAGGGAGTTTGTTTTGATTTGATCTTGAAGTTAGCAAGCGTTCTCAAGAATAACTAACCCTTCCTTTAAATTCACATAGTAAAACCATATAATGTGCTGTTGTAGTGTTTCCGATCTAGTACATAGCTACCTGAGTTTACAAATCACTCATTTTAGTTTTTATTAGCATTTTCCATAATGTCCCAAATTTTTTAGAATTAGGGTTGTATTAGTATTTTGTACTGCTCATTTCTTTTATAATTGGATGTTGGACTTGGATGATTTTATCTGCTATCATGATGACCATGAAATTATGAGACCTCTCCCTTTTGTAGCCTAATGGTATTGTGATCTGTAAAATCTTATAAGAATGTTGTCATCATGCACCACACTTTATTTAAGGCCAAGGCCCTCCTTGGCAGGGCTGTAGTACTTGTGTCCGGTCTCTGACTTTTTGTATGTCTCGGTCTTGTCTTGGACTCGTTGGTATTTGGACTCTGACTTGTCTCGAACTCGGCCATTGGACTCGCCATATATTTTAATTGGACTCGACTGAGTCCAGCCATTGAATTATTAGTCCAGTTCAGGGTTTTTACTGCATAGATAATTACTCGCCTCTGTTATTAAGTAGAGGGTTTCTGTTAAGGAGAAGGGAGTTGAAAAACATTGCCTTCCTACACTGCGTTATTATTACAGCGCTTAAAAGCACACATTAAACAGAATGGGAAAATGGTATTGAGAAAACGGCTGTGTGCAGGTAAATATTACATTTTAATTCACATAAATAGGCCTATTAGCCCATTTAAATTATTAAACAATTGCCGCGTTCGTTTGAACTACTTCAGTTCCTTTTAGCCATGGTTGGCTCACCTGAGGTCTGATCCATAGCTCAGATTCATGTTTTCCCGCATTCGGGGGATGTGGACATATTGATTTCTAAATAATATCCGGAAATATAGGCTAGGGCTAGGTAGTCTCGCAGAGCCAGCCTTTACATACGTAAAGTCTGGGACACAGTGCTGGGTCAAACTCTGGATTTTTACAGGTCTTGTAAATCTGGAACATTTCTAGGCTACGGTTACTGCTTAAAATAAATGTTAAAATGTGTATTAGTAAATAAAGCAGTGCACTAGCATAGCACCGTAAATTACTGTAGTGAACCGGTGTTCTCTAAGGAGGCGAAGCACCGGTAATTAGGAACACCTGTGTACAATTACATCGACGCCTGGACATAGCGGTTCGAATGGATTGTGGTGACAAGCAAGAGGTGCAGGACTGGGAACGGGGAATGCTGTGTGGTGTCTGTGGTCATTTAGGGCTGCCGACCTGAAGATAGCTCGCTAGGTTTAGTTACGCTGTAAACTTTGAGGGTTTAGTGGCTGGGATTAGGAGTGCTTCCAGTTGCTTCCCTGCTGAGACTCGTATGTGTCCGTGTGACTGTGAACTGCACCGAAACTCTCCGGCCTGGCCTTCGGGACTGCCAGTTTGCCCCTGTCTCCAGAGGATGGCTTGTGTGTACTGCACAGTGTGGCGGATGACGCCCAGACTCCATGGGAGGTTCTCAGAAGCTCGGGAGAGCTAAATTTTAATTGAAACTTCTTAGGCTTAGGCACACAGTTAATTTGCTTTTGTTTGATTATTTATTTGTGTCATGTGCTGTCATGCATTTACTATTGCTGTGTATTACCCTACAGTTGTGAAGCACTTGATGATTTTTAACCGTGAAATGTGCTATATAAATAAATTGTACTTACTTACATCAGTCGCATAAATTCTGATTTGACTTTTCAGACTGGGATCGCATTTAAAAGAATCAGATATGTATCCAATTTAGTACAACATATAGAAGTGTCCCAGATCTGATGAGAAAATTCCATGTGATTTGTGCTGTTCACACTGCTCTGAAAAGATCATACCCGAGTCACTTAGGGGCGAAAAAAATCTGAAATGGGCTAGATTTGTGTGCAGTGTGAACGTAGCCTTATTGTTATTGATAGGCCTATTATATATTAATGTGTGTGTACTTTTCATGTTTTAATAATATACGGGTGGGTGATAGACTGCCGCCTGGCTACGCCAGGGATACAGGGGTGCCTGGTTTAACTTGCGTGCTGTGAGTCTTGGCATAAGGCCCTTTTACACCAATCGCGATGCGAAAAGGCGACGGTTATTTATTTTAAATGCATTAAAGCAAATGACACCATAAACACACGCTAATCTTTTGCCAGGCGATTAAATGGGTTTAACCAATCACAATGAACTACTGATGTCACATGGCAATAGCTGTTTACAGTCCACTCAGCCGATAAAAGCTTTGATTAACACCTAAAAAGTCTACAGAATTAAGACAACACTTGGAAAATAATCTCTGCAAACATCGTATTGGTATCGGTATTTCTACAGTATGTAAATAGGCCTATTTGACAGTTGTTTTTTTATAATAAAGATTGCATTGGCTGGCATTATATTCTACTTGCCCTCATACTGTACTAACATGGATTGGGTGTATTATAAGAACAAGAACAATCCATAGCATTTTATCTTTAAGGACAGGGATAGCTGTTATCTTTAAGGACACCAACAATAAGATATGGTTGTTACTACTGGTAACACAATGCCATTTACGTTTTTTGACGCATTTGGGTCCTCTTAACAATGTGTTTTAAATGTCTTAACAATGTCAGATTAAATGCTAATCCACCCATTATGGTACCCATACGGTACAATACGTACGGCCTCTGCTTTCAAAAATTTGCACTTACTTCTGTAGCCTACAGTCTGTGTTTACAGAATAAAATGCAGACAATGTTGTTTATATTGTGTAAGCCTCTGCTTTTATATAAAAGCTCCACGACCTTCCACACCTTACATCTGACAATCGAAGCATCCTCTCAGTTTAGGACAGGGATAATCCAGTCCTCATGATGTCTTAAAAAAAATCACATCTGCAATGTAACCACCGACCATTGGCTAGTTAACAAATGCAAACTACTTAAAATTACTAAAATTTCTTTTAAAAAAAGAAGTTAAATCACTGTACTGTACCACTGTGAAAATCTAGGCTAATAGTTGCTAACCGGAAACAACGAACAGGAACCGTTATTAATGCACTATGGATCATGAGAAAATCTCCAATCAGGAATAAGGTGGATAGTAAGTTATTCTGGAAAAAGCTTGTTGATATTTGAACTAGATAAAAATGAAAACATCTGTCCCTTTAACGCCAAAGGGTGCTCCCTCAGGATCTCTGCCCCATACATTCGAAACACATAATGAAGGCTAGGATATTGTATGTGGTCTGCATCACTTTGTTTATGTTCCTATTTACAGAGCCAGGGCTGTGTAGAAGTACCAAATTCTTTTTTCAGGACACACAGAACAGTAAGATATGGGACCATGATGAGATATTTGGCAAACTTTACACAAAGTGTATTCATGTATTAGTGTAATTGCTTTCTATAGCCTACCTGTTATTTTATTAATAATAATAATAATAAATAAAATTAAAAAACTAGTTATTTAAACAAATTATGTATTACATTGTTTTATATGAACATTTTAAACAAATGTATGCCTGGGTTGATGGATTTACAATTGTAAAAACAGAGCACAGATAATTTAACAGATTAAGCTTTAACCAAAGGGCTATTGAGTTGTTAATATCATTCACTTTGAAACTTACTTTGTATAATACATATAAATTCCTCCAATCAAAAGGATGACCAGGATGATGGGCAAAATGATGGCCAGTGCTATGTTCTCGCTCAGGATCTGATGGGACGGTTCAAATGACTGAGAAACTGGAGACAAAAGGAATGAACAAACAATTTGTATATATGTCAGAAGCATATTTGTCAGAATGTGTATAATGTAAAATGATGTAGAAGGTAGAAATTTGACATTGTGCTAAATTATGCCATTGTCTATTAAAACCCAGACCACTGGCCTTGTAGTTGCATTGTGGATGCATTATAATCAAAGTAAAATGTTTTACATTCATTTTATTACATTCAATCAATTGCAAATACAGTGTAGGAGAAGAGAACATAATTACCTTCTAATTTGTGGTCATCCAAAAGCTCTTCATATGCCACTGTGACAAGAGAAAGAGGAAGTTCTTCACATTTTCAGGAGAACAAAGACCAAGATTTGGTTATTATTGGGTAATAATAATAAATAAATATATAAATATATATAATGTAATTAATGAATGCCCTGAAATGAAAATAGAATCCTCAGAACAGAAATATATAAAACATTTGAAAAGCTATCATAAAAACAATGATTCAATGACCTTTCCCCAGATATGTAAAACATAACTCATGGCACTCATTTCCATAAAGACCATCCTTTGTTAAAACATTTCAAACAGTACCTTTACAAAAGGGTGGTGGGCTATTCCACTGAGATGGATGGCCAGGAACACAGTTGATAATGACCTCACCGATGAGCTCATAGCCCTCATAGCAGAAGAAGCGCAGGGTCTCACCTGCTTGGTAGCTATGTTTGTACAAAGTCTGATAACCATTGTCAGGAACGCCCGGATTTGGGCATGGGTCATATTTCACTGTTTTGTGCACACAGACGTAGAATTGAGTTGATCAATAAGTATTTACTTATAGTCCAGTATATCTTAATAAAACAGACGCATCAAATAAAATGCACAATCAGGGCACTCACAGACACACTTGGGACTGCGGTCGCTCCATTTTGGGGTGCCAGTGTCTCGCCCGTGGCAGGAGATTTGGCTTGGACCTTCCAGTTGGTAACCCTGGTTACAGGAAAAGCGGACAACAGTTCCAACAGCGAAGCCAGCCTCGGGGCGCACTGAGCGCGCTCCATTCACAACCTCACCAGGGTCAGGACACTGCTGGACTGCAGGGGGAACATTTGTTCACTTACTGTATTGAGACGATTTAATTGATATATGGGTTCATGTAGTATAACGTAAATGAATGAATTTACAATTCATTTTTGTTGTCCATCTATTTTGTTGTCTATCTTACCTTTCACACAAGTAGGAGGACTGTTGCTCCATGAGAGGTCCCACTGGCAGGTAATGATGTCAGAACCACTGATGTCATATCCTGGTTGGCATTGATAGGTCAACACACTGCCCCTCACAGGGGAGGAGTGGGAGGAGCTAATCCAGCCAAACTCAATCTGAGGGAGAGTGGGGCAGGTGTCATTAGGCTCCACCTCTGAAAGGAGAAATAGTGCAATGAAAAGGATAATTGTTTAATTGTTTTGATAATTGCATTACTAGGTCTCCATAATGCCTGCTGTCTACAGCATGTCATAAGTGAAATATGATATTAAACACATCAAACGTACCACGGTAGTGAATAAGAAAGCCTTGACTTAAGATGAAGCTTGAATCATCCGAGTCACTTTGAAACTGAATGGTGACCTCTGACCCTCCAGATACCACCTGGAAGCGCTCTCGGGGTCCGAGGTACTGGCCAATCACATGGGACATAGGGTCACGCCCATCAATGACGGTCAAGACGTCATTGTGCCGGATATTCAGACTTCAGGAGAAAAGTACAAAACTGCTTGTCCTGTGTGTGTTGCAACATCATGGTGGCACACATTGTAATACATACTCACGCTTCTGCGCCTTCTCTGCCCCACTACCACACTGGTCACACATGTACTGTACAATGTAATGCTGCATCACAGTAGTGGCTTACACTGCCTCTGCTGTGAACTTACATCTGCACATCCAACTCAATGCGCTTCTCCTCATTGACATGGATCTGCCACGAACACTCTTGGCCCTTGGAGTAGCTCTGGGGCCAATCAGGAGACAGGATGGTGCCCGAAAGCTCTGTCAACTCCCCACCACAGACCGCTTAGAAGGTAGGAAGAAAGACATTGAGGCAAGGAATACCGAAGAAGACTGGATGACGATAAAAGGGTGATGACATAGTGAAAGGAGAGAAAAACAGCAAGTGAAGTGATGAGAGATCAAATACTGAATGATGAGAAAACAACATGAATGAACATGAGTGACAACTTGTTCACTGAAAAGATACAAATATACAGTAGATAAAATTGAGAACTGATAGATTGAGTAAGTTATATATAAAATGTCCATTTACACATCAATGTTACTAAGTAATAACATACTATAAACATTACATTCAACTAGATCAGTGGGTTTCACATTTTTTTTAAATGTAGATTAACACCATAAAAGCTGATCTAGGTAGATATAAATAGCTCTTCCATTATTATAACCACCAACATTCATGATGAAACAGAAGTGAAATAATGAGAGAATATGTCACTGGTGTGTTAATGATGAAGCCTCACCTCTGCACACGGGTTCACTCTCATTCCAGTGTGGGTCACTGGGATCCACACACTCAATGGTTCCCGAGCCCTGCTCAATCAAAAACCCTGGGGAGCAGGAAAAGGTAACAGTGGTGCCCAGCTGGTAGGTGATGTCACTGCTGCTGAAGTTCCCATGAGGAATGTAGGGCTCCCAGCAGTGTTCCCCATCGAAGGCTGAGAGAGAGAGATTAATACATTTCCCTCAGTTTAAAATAGTGTCATATTGCGCTATTTTCAACCTCAGAATGTTTTGTCAAAACAGTAGTTGAAAATCTAGCTAAAACATGCTGCACTTGCTGTACCACCTTAGTTTTTATTGATGTTCAGTAATATTTAGTGTTTGGCTTTACATTTTGTCATTATATTCAGATATACAATAGTGTAGGCTACAGTATCTTTGGAAAACTACTGTAACCTCAATGCCAAGTACTTGAAAGCATTAAACAAATTGCATTAGGTAAAGACAACGACATAAGTGTAAACAAATGTGTTTTGTTATGTGTATAAGAAATTGCTATCTGTAAAAATAAATGAACATAAATGTATGTCGATATTTACAAGGAAAAGGAGATATGTAGGCTACTCTTGAACAATAAAATATCCTGGGCTCAGCCTAGTGTTGTAATACTCGAGACCGGTCTGGTCAGACCATACAGATAAACTCAGCAAAAAAAGTAACGTCCCTTTTTCAGGACTGTGTATTTCAAAAATAATGTTGTAAAAATCCAAATAACTTTACAGATCTTTATTGTAAAGGGTTTAAACAATGTTATCCATGCATGTTCAATTAACCATAATCAATTATTTAACATGCACCTGTGGAACGGTCGTTAAGACATTAACAGCTTACAGAGAGTAGGCATTTAAGGTCAGTTCTAAAAACGCAGCACACTAAAGAGACTTTTCTACTGAAAGATGCCCAGGGTCCCAGCTCATCTGTGTGAACATGCATTAGGCATGCTGCAGGGAGGCATGAGGACTGCTGATGTGGCCAGGGCATTAAATTGCCATGTCCGCACTGTGAGACGCCTAAGACAGCGCTACAGGGAGACAGGAAGGACAGCTGATCATCCTTGCAGTGGAAGACCGCGTGTAACAACACCTGCACAGGATCAGTACATCTGAATATCACACCTGCAGGACAGGTACAGGATGGCCACAACAACTGCCTGGGTCACACCAGGAACATACAATCCCTCTATCAGTGCTCAGACTGTCCGCAATAGACTGAGAGAGGCTGGACCGAGGGCTTGTAAGACTGTTGTAAGGCAAGTCCTTACCAGACATCACCAGCAACAACGCCACCAATGGGCACAAACCCACCTTTGCTGGACAAGACAGGAGTGGCAAAAAGTGCTCTTCACTGACGAGTCACGGTTTTGTCTCACCAGGGGTGATGAATGGACTTGTGTTTATCGTCGAAGGAATGAGCGTTACACCGAGGCCTGTACTCTGGAGCGGGATCGATTTGGAGGTGGAGGGTCCGTCATAGTCTGGCTTGTTGTCATTGCAGGCAATCTCAATGCTGTGCGGTACAGGTAAGACATCCTCCTCCCTCATGTGGTACCCTTTCTGCATGCTCATGCTGATAGGACCCTCCAGCATGACAATGCAGAACTGCTCGTTTTGTGAGTGATTTTCTGCATGACAGCAATGTCTGCAGCATGCCTAATGCATGTTCACACAGATGAGCTGGGACCCTGGGCATCTTTCTTTTGGTGTCCACGGTCAGTAGTAAAGTCTCTTTAGTGTGCTGCGTTTTTAGAACTGTGACCTTAAATGCCGACTCTCTGTAAGATGTTAATGTCTTAACGACCGTTCCACAGGTGCATGGTAATTAATTGATTATGGTTAATTGAACATGCAATTAATTTACAATAAAGATCTGTAAAGTTATTTGGATTTTTACAACATTATGTTTGAAATACAGTCCTGAAAAAGAGATGTTTCTTTTTTTGCTGAGTTTACATACGCATGTATACATATTGTACATTCAATTATCCACATGAGTAAGATATCCTATTCACTGTACTTCTAAATGTAATTCTATCTTACTTATAGATTTTCTGTACATTTTTTATGTTTCTAATCTGCTCATATAGATATGGGGTGTAATGTGCAGCACTGTGGTCTCTCTGTTTTTTGCTTCCTCGGGTCATCGTCAGGTTGCACAGAGGTGAGGACCAAAATGCAAGACACATAGCTTGAGAACAAGGTTTATATTCAAAGCCAAAAGGCAGGAACACGGGGAGCAATGCAGTATTGACATGTACATCAACAATGACCAACACAGGACTGGGGAAAACACTGGAGCTAAATACACAAGTAGACAAGACAGGAAGACAGACCATTGGCTAACAACAATAAGGGGTAAGTGCAACAGGTCAAACAAGAGAGACCACTTTCATTTATTTATTCCTAGCCAATCCGGAACACCCACGTGTTCAGTCGCCCCGCCTTATAATATGACGTCACGGAGGGCTCCCTGGCCGAAAATGTTTTAAACCTTACTCTGCCATGAGTCAAACTGTGAGCGTCCAGGATTAAAAACATAGCAAGAAGTCACCCAGATCCTATGCAGGTTGTGCAGGAGGGGAATAGCGGTTCAACGCCGGAGGTTAGTTCTGCGGGGCTCCTGTAAAGCATACGCTGGGCATGTACGGCAACAAATGGATTTATGAAGAGATATGCGAGATGACATCTATGTATTAATATGAATAATGTCATCATTAGATATTACAACTGGATTATGATTAATATGGTTTTACATAGAAAATACCACCGTTTCAAGGTTGTACCAGCCACCACCACGCTCTTCTTGCCTAAATCTGCAGTGTGCACCCCCAAACATCTACCAACCTCTGTGATCTCTTGGGACATCTCTGCAGGCATTCTCACTCACTCACTCAGACCCCTTCTCTTCCAACAGATGGTAGGGCCACCATTTCAATTGGGATCGGATTACACCTTACAGGACTGTTATAATTTGGTCTTGGGGGGACAGACAATTGCATGTTTTTTCACAAGTTCTGATGACTGTTTTAACAGTTATCACCTAGCAGCAATTATGTGAATTAAACAAAAATCCATTATTGGATATCGAGAAGGAGGGCTACTCTAGCTATTACCACTACAGAAAGAATTTAAAACAATGGTTCCTAGGGTGATATACCTCTACACCCCCCATAGAAGAACCTAGCCCATAATCAATAGTTGTGGTACAAGTCGTGGCACTGTCACATGACATTGACCACAGGTATTACAGTTGTGTTTCATAGGTGGCATGTCAACAGAGGTCTGACTCAAATAGCTATTCTACCTTTAGTTTAGCTAGGACTGCCTGATCATTTACTTGCAAAAGTTGGGTGTCCAGCCGATTAAATCCTTACATGTCAAAATTAAATTTTGACAGGCTTTGTATATGTTAAAATGCATGATTATGACCAAAATGATAATCCTGATTATTGTAATAAATATTGAAATTGCAACTATTCATATTTTCATTGCACTTAACACATTTAAATAAACAAACCATATCTTACACTACCATGTGTTTCATACACTGCATTACACTCAACTGATGAATTAACATTCTTACATTCTGGGGTAGTTGTGATGACACAAAAGGATATATTTTTATGTTGTCATAAGAGCTCTAGATAATAATAATCAAAAAATGTCTACTAATATCATAACTTCTTTATTTTATGCCCTATAATATTAATACTAAATATATATTCAAATGATGGCTAAAGGTTCTCTGAATGATTTTTTAGGGTGTAGGAACAACATATTTTTATTGCACTCTCACATTTAAATCAACAGCCCATTGCTTTCACTTCCATATCATGCTACCTTCATGCTAAGATACAAGTCTTTGCATCAAAATAAGACTGGCCCTTAAGTGCATCTTTTCCTATAAGCAACATTGTACCCAGAATATAGGATAAAAAATCAATATACCATCACAGAACACAAACACATAAAAACAATTCAAGCCTTTGCAGATATTAACACAGGTTTTTTGGAAAGCAACACCAGCCCCTCAAAATATTCTGGTCGCTGGCAGGTTGCTGCATTTATCCAGCGGCTGGAACGAGCCAGCTCTCCGTACCATCTTTGGACAGGGTCTGCAAACGGAGGTACGGATGGAGCTGGCCTGTGTTCTGGGAGACCTGCCGCTGGATGCTTTCATTGCCAGAGCAATCGCAATTGACGGACAGCTCCGCGAGCGGGATCGGCTAGGCCCACGCACCCCACTTCTCCCACACGGGTTGGGCACCGAACCGGAACCGATGGAGCTGGGAAGCGTGAGGCTCTCCACGGATGAGTGGGACCGGAGTCGTCGGGGCCTGTGCATGTACTATGGTGAGGGGGGCACCTCCGCAAGAGCTGCCCATACACCAAGCCACGTGCTGCTAAGGGGGTGAGTACTGCGCGGACCCAATAGAGTACGGTGGGATCGCTTAAGATCCATAAAATATGCAACCCATTCTGCTGCTCGGTTGTGGTATCCAGTAGTACTCACTCCCATGTAACATAAGCCCTGACAGATTCCGGTGCCGCGGGGAGCTTCATCGACCAGGTGTTGGTGTCCACACTGCAGTTACCAACACGCAGGTTGAGGTCCCCGAATTCTGCCAGAGCGTTAGACGGCCGGCCCGTGGGCAAGGGGGTGATAACCCACGCCACCAGACCGCTCTCCCTGACTGTGAACAGTTGCCACCGAGAGAGATTGGAGCTCCTGGTTCTGACGTCATCCCTCCACCCAATCATCCTGGGTCTCCCTTGGATGCAACAACACAACCCGCAGATCTTCTGGAGTAAATGGGAGATACAGGGATGGTCGAGGAAATGCAGGAGGACCTGTCTCCAGCTGCAGTGTGGAACAACCTCTGTGGAGAATCCACAGAACGCCCTCCACGCGTGGACAGGGCGATGTGTCTCCGAGGCGCTGGAGCAAGGGCTGATTCGACACTCCACCTTCTCCAGTGTCCAAGTTTTTTCTTCATCGGAAAGAAGGACGGGGGGCTCTGGCCGTGTATCGACTTTCAGGGGGCTGAACAGCATCAGACAGCCTTCAACATCATGTCGGGACACTACGAGTACCTGGTGATGCCCTTCGGACTGGCCAATGCTCCAGCGGTCTTCCAGTCCTTCATGGACGAGGTGTTCCGAGACATGTTGGGGAGGTACGTAGTGGTTTACATGGACGACATCCTGATCTACTCCCAGACTGTCTCAGAGCACGTGGCCCACCTGCGTGCTGTGCTCCATCCTCTGCGGCAGCACAGGCTCTTCGTCAAGGAGGAGAAGAGCCTGTTCCACTAGGCCACCGTCTCCTTCCTGGGCTATCGCATCACTCCTAAGGGGGCCAGCATGGAGGAGCTGAAGGTGAAGGCCGTCCGGTCGTGGCCAGTCCCACAGACCATCAAGGAGCTGCAGCGATTCCTGGGTTTTGCAAACTTTTACCGCCGGTTCATACAGCTCCGTCGCAGCGCCCCTCACGTCAATGCTGCAAAGCAAGCCGCAGCGCCTCCGCTGGACCTCTGAGGCCAAGGGGGCCTTCAGGGACCTCAAGGGAAGGTTTACCACCACTCCCCTCCTCATTTACCTGGATATCCTGAGGCCCTTCATCGTGGAGGTTGACACCTCCAAGGTCGGGGTGGGGGCAGTTGTCTCCCAGCGCCACGGCAGCCCGCCGCAACTACACCCATGTGCCTTCTTCTCCAGGAAGCTGTCGGCTGCGGAGAGGAACTAGGACATGGGGGACTGCGAGCTACTGGCAGTAAAGTTGGCCCTGGAGGAGTGGAGACACTGGCTGGAGGGCGCCCATGAGCCATTTACGGTGCTCACGGACAATACATCCGTGCGGCCCAGCACCTAAATCCACGCCAAGCCCGGTGGATGGACTTCTTTGCCCGGTTCTGGTTCGCCCTCACCTACCGGCCCGGGTCCAAAAACAACGCGGCTGACGCACTCTCTCATCAACACGAGGGGGACCACATCCCTCCTATCATCACCCTGGTGATCCTGCGTCGTGGGTCCCGTCGACTGGGACATCGACGCCTGGGAGGGTCTACGTCCCCCTGAGAGTGCGCAGCCAACTAGTGACCTGGGCCCATCAAACGTCAGCCACAGGACATCCGGCGGTGGACTGGACTGCGGAAGCGCTCCGGGCAAAGTACTGGTGGCCTGGGATGGGGAGGATTGTCCGTGACCATGTGCGGTCCTGCCATACATGTGCACAGTCCAAGGCACCGCGGCATGCACCTGCGGGCCTCCGACACCCCCTGCCGGTACCTCAGCGACCATGGAGTCACATCGCTGTGGACTTCATGACAGATCTACCAATGTCATTGGGGCATACGGTCCTCCTGGTCGTGGTCGATCGGTTTTCGAAGATGGTCCGTTATGTCCCTCTGACCAGAATGCCTACCCCCCTACAGGTTGCTGAGGTGCTGTTTCAGCAGGTTTTCCGGCTCTACGGCCTTCCGGAGGACATCATCTCTGACCGCGGCCCCCAATTCACATCAAGGGTCTGGAAAGAATTTATGTCTCGCCTCGGGGTCGCGGTCAGCCTCACGTCCGGGTACCACCCACAGACCAACGGGCAGGCGGAGTGGGCAAATCAAGAACTGTGCCTATTCCTGCGGACTTATTGTGCGAACAGCCCCAATGACTGGTCAAGGTATCTCCCCTGGGCTGAGTATGCCCAGAACTTCTTGTGCCAGTCCTCCATAGGGCAGAGTCCGTTCCAGGTGGTCTTCGGCCATCAACCACCCCTCTGCCCCTGGACGAAGACTCCGCCCAGCAACATTCCAACGGTGGGGAACTTCACTTCGTCAAACTTGGACGACGTTTCCAGCGGGAAACGAAGATTCAGTAGCGTTTGGCGATCATAAACTAGCAGAGAGTTAAT
>JAODOY010015023.1:0-26966 GCA_025399855.1 Forbesichthys papilliferus | reverse complement strand
TCTTTTGGGTTTACTGGTTTCAAGAAGCACTGTCTGATGTGAACCATGCCTCGCAGAAAAGAGCTCTCAGAAGACCTGCTCATTTACAGTACTGACCGTAATTTGCTAGTGCGCAAACTCTAGTTTCACTGCCCGATGTCCTAAGTTAGAAGGTTTAAAGACTACCCCTTTTAACGTGTATACAGGTTTTATTAGACAGTTGACTGTTGATGCTTATATGATTTTGTCACCGTATTGTAAAAATGCATGGCGGCTGTATGTGCACCAACCTGCTCCGTCGCTAGAGAGGCCTCGGCTCCTGATTCTGACCGGTCGAGCGTAAAACACAGAACTATCCTCCCTCCCTCCTCTCCTGCTCCTCCGGTGGGCAGCTTGTGGCGGGACCACCTCTGCTGTGTCATCGCCTGTTGACTTCACCCTGCGCCCGTCCGACTGTCACGTTGAAGCGTTAATTCACTTTTGTCAACCCCTCGACTCAATACATACAATTGGCTTTGTGTTAAATTCAGTGAAACAGTTCGATATTTTGAATCCCAAGGCTATTTACTGTAGGAATAAATGCAGCTTTTTATATGCATACTGTAGAAGTATGGTTTTAAGAACCAATATAAGACTGTAGCCTGGTATTATGGCCGTCTTGATATTGCAAGATCCACAGTTTGTTCTGCTCTGCCTTGTTGCCAATAGGCATCAAGTAAATATTCATCAGGTAGTCTAATCAGAGCAACAATTGTTTGACTGGTTTTGCAAAAGCAGACAATTATTGGACCACGTTCAACCAATAAGAAGAAGACACTTGCTTTCCCGTACACAGGCTAGCAAGTTAGTGGAGGTTAAATAAAATGGATACCTTCCTTGACCGAAAGATGATCCTAAATGCCTGTGTGTAGGTTTTTATTAAGGTAGGGAGGATGTAGAGTTGATGATTGAGCCAAATCACCAACTGTACACATCTAGCATGCATTGGATGGACTGCTTTCTACCTCTGGTGAATCAAGAAGTGCCGAGTCACTGTATCTGTCCTCTGGCCCACTTGCTGTTTTCCTGCTCTACAAGAAGCAAGGAGAAGGTGTTGAGAAGAGCTACTATGGAAATAGTTGTATCGTTGTGTCATATCATGTGTATGGTTAGCATGAAATTCCAGATTTACCTCATTTCTCCGCGACTGCCTTCTGTTTCCCTTGTAAAGTCTATAAGACAGTATCGTTCATTGTTAAGGCATGAGAACCATTCAGTTTCCCAGCTGGCAATACCATAAAACACCATGTAATCTGCAGGACATATTAGGCCAGTTTAATTGTTCTCAAAGCTCCACTTAAAGGTGCACTCATCGATTGCGTTAGCCCAGAACCACACATGTACATCAGAGCTCACTGTTTATGTTTGTAATCACAATCATTCAGGGAAAAGAGCCCTGGCTCAAACAAAGTGGTGAAAACTGCTCACAGTAACAATGTCGCTTGGCTTCACAATGCGTTTCAATATGCGGAAGCGGAGCGTCGGAGTGAGTGTTTCAATTTGAGCTCAAAGTTAACAAGCGATCTCGAGAATGACTAAGATTGCCTTTAAGAGGCAGATGCCTTAGCATGAAAAGCTAAAGCCCAAGGGCTTTAGGTTCTGGCGCTATAGTGTCCTTAAGGAGTCGGAGAGTGAGGTTTAACTGCCCTGCACTAACCAGCCGCCCACTAATACACACGCATGCACCCAACATTATAGTACCTTTCGTAGCCTTTGGAAACCAACATCTCCAAATAGGGTAGCTTCTTGAACCTCTCAGCTCCCACAGCAACATAGCAATGGCCGGTCTCCAGTTCCTCTGCAGATGTTACAGTCACCCCTTCTAGAGAGCACAGTCTGACGAAACACAAAGTGTGTTTCCTTGTAAAAGTGTGTGTGTGTGTGTGTGTGTGCGTGCGTACGTGCATTCGATTCTTACCTGCGTACAGCTCCAGTCCGTAAGCTGACTTTCTCTGTGACCATACTAAGGATCTGTTCCAGGTCCTGCTGCATGTTCCGAGGAATGATAAATCGGAACGGCGGACATAGGAGATCGCCATTACGAAAAACACTAACAGAAACAAATGGAATTTTATGGCAATTATATTTTTTACATTATGATTATTATTGCATTGGGGTTAAGTGTGTGTGCGCGTGCGTGCGTGCGTGCATGCATGTGTGTGTACGTTATGCACACTGGCAGCAGAACTCACAGTATGATGCAAGGTAAAGGTATAAACTTCCTCCATTTAGCAGAAACAGTTGGTCTTTGGACTACCTTTGCCTTGGGACACATGGGAAATAAGACAGTTGGTTCCGTATAACATTGTCTTTTGCTAAGCGACATCAAGACATTTATGCATATTAGCTGCACACAGCAGTCAATTAGACAGATTGTGTGATCGCTGAATAACTATTCAGAACACGTCAGCTTCAGAACGGCCGTCATGGCAACAAACGTCACTCCAAAATACTTTCAGTGATCCATTCAAACACACAGTCTTATCGGTGTGTCAAGGCCGCTGCGTAGCTATGCAAAGCTTTACACACCCATGCAGCCTGGTGACAGGTGTCACTGATAAGACCCTTTCTTTATGATCAGAGGACTTCAGTAAACTAGATATAATGGGCTCTGTGTTTTCACTCAGATGTGATTCCATGTATGTGATATACATCCCCGGAGTGAAGATGAATGCATTTGAGCTACCAATGCGGGGCTGGGTATTAGGCTTGCCCAGACATGCACACCTCCATGATTACAAGGCATGGTGGCATGAGGCTTTGTTTCACCGGCAGGATCTGACACACGCACGAGAGAGCACGCACGCACGCACACACTCACACACTGCATTTCTCCACAGCAACTCACAACATAGACATCTAGGACCACAGCCTAGGAAACACACACACATACAGTAAAAATATGTTTTCCAAATGGCAGACTCCCAAGGCACACACATTATTGTAAGTATGCTCTTTCATGTTTTTTTTATAAAACAGCTTGGTGGAGAATAAAAAAATAAAATAAATATACTCAGTGTTCCTTGCAAAATAGTCGGACTACAGACATACGTCTGCCCACTCATTTTCAAATGCTGAATCCTTCTCTGTGTAGTAACACTCCTTTTGTCCTGATTGGTTTCACTCTTAGTCATAACCATTCTGGACAGATTTTCATATAGTATTCCATCTACTGTACTGTACCATTATTAGCCAATCATTTCCGGTTATTTACATGCCAACCAGTGACATCAACAAGACACTACAAGCGAAACAATCACTTTGCATACCAGGATAGATAATCTACTAATACAAGCATATTAAGTGGCCGATACACGTGTCTATAAATATAGTAGGTGTGCACTACGCAAATATTAAGACTTCCCTGATGGAAAATCCCATTCAGTCATACACAAATGAAATTGTATATATTCACAGAACGATATGAGAGGTGTGGCGTAACTAAACTAATCCAGTAATGCATTCCTCTAGTTAGTTTCTAGATTAATGAGTTATGGACCTGTTGCTTAAGTAGCTGCACAACTGTAAATGCATAGCCTACCTCATCTGCTTTACGAGCAACTGGCTGCTTCTTTAATCCTGTTTTCTGGTAACTGCATGAAACCAACAACAACAGTGTAAGCATTAACTTAAAGAATTGAAAGTATATCTACCATAATATGAATACAAATTTAGGGTGGATTTTCTCTTGACATTTTATTTTGTGTGTAACACATCTGAATGAGAATGAAGTGTAGCTAATATTATTCATACTCACTCCAGTTTCTTGAACCTCTCAAAGCCTGCGGCGACATACTTCCCCCCAGACTCAATGTCCTCAAACTCCTGGACCTTGTGCCCCTGCCTCGGAGTGTACAGGTTCCTGACGGCGAGCGGGGCACCTATGCTGAGGGTCACCTCGTTCAGAAACGCCTCCATAGTGGCTATGTGACGCTGGTTGACCACAAACCTTCGACCAGTATAGAAAGGGTCTCCGTTCTTGTAGACAACCACGTTCTTCACGGGAGGAAGGAGACCGGGAGCTGATGAAGACATCCCACTGCCGGTAGCCATATCTCTGAGCCAAGACGTTACTCTGTTAATCCCCATGGTAGAAGTAAAACACAGACAATATTCAGTCTGGTGGAATCCAAAGTAAGCGTGTCTTCAGCTACTTACTGTAAATGTTTAAGTAGCTGAAGACTGTGTAGCTGTCTATACCGATTACCTTTCTACACAGTGGCAAGCACACTGTCCAACTACTCGCCGCACACACACTCATGTGAAATGTTGTGTGCCATCGATTACTTACACAAAATCATTGATCAGACACTCAGAGGATCACACAGGAAGTATGCTGAATTGATGGTAAAGGTGAAAATAGTCCCAGCTCTTTGGTGTGGTCTGCCTGGACCTCCGCTCAACACTCTGCTCGTACACCCCCTCAAATATATATATATATCCACACACACACGCACACACACAACTCTGACTGCCGTGAGTATTTCCTGGTTGCCATGGCAGCAGGGCCAGCAATGACTAGCTTTGTGGGACAGACCATCAGTAGCAGCAACCATAACAAAAGGGAGAACCAGTGCAGGAGAGAATGGCTGGATCTGTCTAGCCGTAAGCTGAACCAATAAGATAACCATGAACCCCAAACAGTTAGCAATGCAAGTGAATGTTCATGATTCTCAGACTCACATTAGCAGTTAACAACAGTTCAGGATACAGGGATTATAATCAGATTTCCCTACGTGAACATTGTTTTTCTTTCAGTGTTAAATCACATTGAGTCCCTACAATTGCATTGCTATTGTACTTACAATAGTCATAGGCCGCAATAATAGCTAATCATTTATACTGCTATAAAATATTACATTTTGACTTTTAGAAAAATAGTTTATTTTTTCCATAACTACAAAACAATATAAAAAAACATATGATCAATGTACATTACATTGTTTGCATGCAATTCACAATGTAATAAAGTGACATCCAGTTTGTATGAGATCCGTTCAGTCTGCTGTTCAATTCATATTTCAGTTCAGTCTGCTGTCAGGATTCATTTAGTCTTTGTTTGACTGCCAAATACTGTAGGAAAAAAGGAATGAGAAGTTAGAAAATCATTAGAAGGTTTCATTTATTTTGCTGCCAATTGCTGTGTTAATCCTAGAATTAAGGCGTGACAGAATACTTGGTGCAGGACAACATATCTGCTGAAAGCAAACACTGGATTATAATGTGCTGTAATGCCCACCGCGTTCTCATTGAGTTTGTTGCGGCAGTAAGCTTTAAATGTCATTATCAGAATCACACAAATTAAGAGCTAGTATGAGCTTCTGCCTTGATATTCTGCAATGTGGCACACAGTGCAGCTTCAATCATGCTTTGGTAACATTTGCTATGCTTCCAACAAAACAATAAATTGCCTCTTTTATTAGATGGACTGAAGCAAGTATACTCTAAGAACAATGATGTGGTGTGGAAGTAGGATGAGATTCAATGTGAGGCTATAAATGTACAGCACTGCTTACTGTTACAGTTCACTTTACATTTTGCAGTCTTACAATTTGGTTCTAGCGATTTATTTATTAGAAGTACATTTTACGTCACACAGTGGATACAGTATTCATGGATACATATGTACATATAGATTAAGTACTTTACACTTTGTTGCTTGTGGTACATGTCCACGAGGAAACTTTCTCGCAGCAGTCGAGCAATTCAATTCACTTCCAGCGCGGAGACGTGCGTGCCACAGGCTACAGCTAATTTAATGTGGCGGAAGCTCACACATTCCCTTTACCTTTTTCCTGCTGCTGATGGCCTGCTGGAGCCAGAGCAGCTCCATGGCCAGCGTGCTTCTGTGGTGACGCAGGGCTTCTGCTGTGCGGGGAACGTCCCGGACCATGCAGTACATCTGGGGACCTGCCCGGATGGTGACAGAGGCTTTAGAAGGGCTTTACAGACCAGAATATGCTTACACACACACACACAGTTTTCAAATATATATTACTAATAAAAGTGGAATAAGAGTGTACTATTAATAGAGGAATGGATAATAACTTCAAGTATACTGAAATACATTTCACAATTTAATGTGAATCATCGACATGAGGTGTCCGTTTCAATTCAAAGATAGATTATTTGTGCCCTACATTATTTTAGATTGCAGTTAGAGAACAGGCACTTCGGCCTATAGCCCACCTCCACCAAATAGGATGGCCAGCATTTGTGTAGGTTTCGGGAGAGTGGATAATGGTAATACTCGGTGACCCGGTTTCACAGACATGGGTTAAGCCTAGTCTTAGCCCAAGAATTTTTTTCAATGGATATTCATTGAATATTGATTTTAGTCTAAATATGCTTAATCTATGTCTGTGAAATCAGCCATGTATTAATCAACATTTTGAACATTTCAGATTTACACTGCCAATAGAGACAGAAAAAATAAATAAAAATTCTTACACCTGGCAATGACCACAACCAGGTCTATGTGACGGCGGTCCGTCCCACCTAGAACTTTGATTGATTGATGGAGACCTGACACAGAGCGAATGGCATGCCTTGACAAGGGATGCTCCAGCATCTGTCACTATAGCATTCTTGAGGTGTGAGAGTGAGGCTTATGTAACTTTCTGCACAGCGCTACCTGCTGGCCAGTTACCGTACACCTACGAAATATCTGCTTATCTGTTAGTTAGAGAACAATGCCTGCTTGCCACACACGCACACAATCACCTTCTTCAGAGTGACTGTAGCTCACGTCAAGCCCCATATTGCTCCAGACAGTAGTTTCGTTGCTGGATGACACAAGTACTTCCTGTTCTTCATCTCTCACTCCCTGTTTATTTGGGGTGCAGGCTGTCGAAAGGAAGGCCTGCTCTTGGCTGCGTGGACCATCCCTTTCTGCCTCCATTTTCTCAGGGTGCAGAGAAGGGTTTACAGAGAGAGGTGCCACTGATGGCTGATTCTGTCGACAAGCAGATGCGTGCAGTTCTGGGTTGGTGACACAACTGCTTGATATAGGTCTTAGAAAAGAACTGGCCTGTTAAAGAATTAGAAATGCACATATTGTGTTAGTAAAGTTACAACCACACAGTCTGGTTGTGAAATGTATTATGCTCACTTAAAATGTATTCTGCTGACTTACAGTGTCTGTGAAGTGGGGAATAGGAATGATAGTCTCTCTCCATTGTAAATGTGTCAGGTCTCCATCAATCTCTCTCACTATGGCCTCAAAATCATCCTGTGCACGGCTGACCTCCCGTCTCGCCAAGTAACCACGAGCACATGCCTGGAAGTCAGAGGATTATTATCACGTCAGGCTGCAATTCTATTGGTGTCAGGGTTTGTAAAGTCTGCACCACGCAATCATAAGAGGCTACATCAGAACCATGTGAAGAGAATGATATTTCAATGTGTCCCGTAACCATAGCAAACCTGTTTCGCTTTATTAAACGCCTTTATGTACCTGAAATCTTGCAAATGTCTCTTCCAAATCGCTTCTTTCCATTGCTATGGCAACGTTGCAAAAGTAGCGGGAGACGATCAGTAACTTTACTGTTTAACTTCCGGGTCACACGCTGATTTACGAAAAAAGCAACTGCTTTTCTAGGTGAAATAAAGTTATAATGCTATTAAATAACCATTGTGATATTGTTTTAATGTAATCCATAAAATATTAATATCAAACATTTTGTTTATTTATAAAAAATATATAATATGTATTAGTTTTTTCAAAAAAACACGTGGGCGGAAGTAAATCTGCATTATTTATTTTTTGCATTTCGTAAGGTACTTTTCAGACTTTATAAAATTCAACGTCAAACCATGTCATGATGAGCGGACCAAATCAAAGGACCCTATTCCAGACTTGGGGTGCATCGGTTTCTCAAAACAAGGTCATTAATTCCAAAGATTCCCGTAGGAAATCTTACACAGGGCGGACTAAGGCTAACCCAAGCAACCGTGCACCTAAGACCCAACTAAACAGAGTAAATGAAAATACAGTACCTAAACGAACCTCGCTATGGGGTGAAATTGGACAGGGGGACATGCACCCAGTTGTGGATAACTCTGTTCCTGCTTTTGAAGATGACGATGATGATCTCATATTAGTGGCTGTCTATGAAGCTGAGAAGGTTTTGCAACTGGATGCAAATGTTCAGGACAACCCGCAAGGGATTCCGGGCATTGGAGCATCTCCAGTACCATCAGGTGGACAATGCTACCCAGATCTACCCGGCTTTGACAGTTCATCTGCTAAGGTGTGGATCTATCCTACCAACTACCCCATCAGAGAATACCAGCTGAAGATATCAGAGGCTGCCTTGCTCCAAAACACCCTAGTATGCCTACCTACCGGACTGGGGAAGACCTTCATTGCATCTGTGGTCATGTACAACTTTTACCGCTGGTATCCCTCAGGGAAGATAGTATTCATGGCCCCGACGAAACCACTTGTAGCACAACAGATCGAGGCCTGTTATAAAGTGATGGGGATTCCACAGACGCACATGGCTGAGTTGACAGGTAGGTTTGTGTTCACAAACCCACCCCAAACCCCCTATATTTGAATGTCATACTCTTAAAGGTAGAGTGCACTGTCAGTTGCATTATAGGGCCACCAGCAAGCCTATATGTCCTCCCCAGTGTACTTTCAATGACACAACTGTACATGAACATGCTCGAGATTTTGGGCAAATTAGTTTTTAGTTTGTGTTCTATAGGGGGAGGAGTCGAGATAAGGCCTGACACACATTATCAATCAGATGCATTAGGGGTATGTTTCTGTAATGCAGGTCTCCACCACAAGGGTGTTTTGCAGGCCTGCACTACTGTAAAAAGAGTCGCTCTACGCTTTGTCTTCATTGTGTTTGCCACTGCTTCTTTAACGTGTTGCTGCGTCCCCCAGGCAGCACCGCAGCGGCACAGAGGCAAGGCCTCTGGAAGGCGAAGCGCATCTTTTTCCTCACTCCCCAGGTCATGATGAATGACCTCTCCAGAGATACCTGTCCAGCCCTGCAGATCAAGTGTGTTGTGATAGACGAGGCACACAAGGCTCTGGGCAACCACGCCTACTGTCAGGTAGACTTCTGCATCAGCCCAGGGTTTTGAGTGTTTTCCTTAAATAGAGATTTAAGGGAACAGAGATGTCTAAAACCTATTGACCTAAATGTAATTGTTGGTAGAGTACTAATGTGTTTAGGCTAGAGTGGTAATTTGCTGTCTATTCTTCTCTCTGCTGCGTTTAGGTCATCAGACAGCTGGCTAGTCAGACTCAGCAGTTCCGTATCCTGGCCCTAAGCGCCACCCCAGGGGGAGACGCCAAGGTATATAACAAACGTCTGTCTGTTGGATAGGAGATATGGTCATGTAAAACTATTATTAGCAACAATAGTTTGTAACAGCATAACACTACTTTCTTATTTGATATATATATCTAAATATCAGAAGGAAAGTATCGCAACTGAATGAACACAGGTACAAATAAGCTTTTGGCTTGTAAGTAAATAATGTTAAAATCTACATAAATTACATTTTGGTTGTAAAATTGAATACTGTAAATAGCATGTGGTGTATATATAACATACATGAAATACATAATACATACACGTTTTACAATTGTATAATATTCTTGTAGAAACAAGAATTCATTTAATGTTTTTATTGTCTTCTTGTCCATGGCTGCTGTATGCGGACATGTCGCTGTGTGTTTGTCCTGCCAGTCTAACCACTCATCCATCAACATCACAGGCGGTGCAGCAAGTGATCTCCAACTTGCTCATCTCCCACATTGAGCTGCGCTCAGAGGAGAGCCCCGACATCCAGGCCCACTCCCACCAGCGCAGCCTGGAGAAGGTGGTGGTTCCCCTGGGAGAGGTTCTTGCTGCTTACCAGGCTCGCTACTTGGAGGTAGGCATGCACAAAATGGTGCGCTATGCTTTGCTTGAGAATCCCTTCTCAGTAGCGAGTTGTTTATGCTAATTAAAAGTGCATTTTTCTGTTCAATCTTTGGGATTTTGTCACGTAACTACAACAAGGCTTGCAAACCTGTCTTGTCAAAAGTCTTTTAATGTGATTTCTTTTATGACAAATCACATTTGTTTTGTGACGTTGGGTTGCTCTGTCACGCTCTGCTGCCACCTTGTGGCATATTCGAGCATCTTGACTCTTGCTTTCTTGTCTGCCATGATTGCTTATCCACAAATTGCAATGCTGAGCTTTCATACCTTCTTACTGCATTTACTTGGTCAGTGTAATTAAAAGAACACCAGTCCTACAGTGCTTATGTGGTCAGTCTGTGTACATATTAGCTGGAGTTGTGTCTGGTTCACTAGTGGAACCCTTGGCTTTATTCTTTGACTTGGGTCATTAGGTCAGCCAGCATGCAGTCTAACTTAATATGCAGCTCACACTACAAACATGTGTTTCAGTTGGCTATGTAACTGGAATGTTACATAGACCTGCACTTGAGAAACCATTTTGGTAACTTTTTTTTATTCAGGAGTTCAGACATTTCCTGTTGTTCTGAATACCTCCTCTCCCGCATGTCTGTACCCCCGGGAAGTGTCTTGTGGAGCTGGTTACAATCCCAATATGTTGACTTCTGTTTACCCTAAACTATGAGACTTTTCTGAAATATAGGCTCGTTGTGCTTTAGTGTTTAGAGTCACTGTTAACACGGCTACCTCCGTGTAGTTGGCACTTGGCACCCCATATGACAAGAATGTGAATACAAGTATTTCTATTCGTTTGTGCACGCAAAGTAATAATTTGCACGCAGCCCGAGAAATAACAAGTTTAAATTGACATGTTAAACCTATGAGCGATTCAGCCCAATCCAGCGCGAGACAAACGGGTAAACGATGACATCATCAGATTACATAAAATGAACCTAAAAAATACCTAAAATAATGATGCACAAATGTTTGTTTTGTTTGCACACATGTGCACAGATGATGCACAAATGAATGTGATAAGTAAAAAAAATGATATTAACATAAATAGGAGGCTGGGGACATCACACTATTGCATGCAACGTTGTTTAATTTCTCTTTTGTTTGTTTGTGCACAACATTTTATTTTGCACGCACAAACTAATCAAAATACTTGTATTGGCATTCTTGTCCTATGGATGCCAACTTCACAGATGTAGCACAGCTGACCTATCCAAGCAGCTCTGGGACATCAGATAAATTAACCAGGACGGAGAGTTTATTATCTTTCCTGGAATGTTCAGAATTTCAACCGAAAATGAGAACATGAACACGAAATCCCATTTCCAGTTTCCCGGAGTTACAATTTAAATGGTACCGTTTTAGAAAACTGGAATTGTAGTTGGTAGGTCCATTTGGACTTTGAACATTGTTTATTTTTGCTTGGAGACCTAATTTCTGTACTGCATCTTAAACTAATACATATATGGGATATATTATATAGATATTAATAATGAGATGTTCAATTATAGTGTATTACATCGTTATACTAAAGGATGCAAAGGATTTTTTTTTTCCATTACCATTTTGGTATGTAGTGTAAAATAAAAAGTGCGTTCTATGGTAATATAGCCAGGATGATGTTGAAATGGAGAATACATTTAAAATATATAAATCAATGCTGTCAGTTTGTCCCATCTGAAATACAGTGTAAGATTAGCAGAAGATTACATTACAATTGAGAAACATTTTCCACTACAGCAAGATGTCCACCGTTCTGCATGAAGGCAGCAACACAGTTTTTATTTTTGGAAAGCAATTTCCAAAAAAACACAGAAAGAAACAGCAATTTCCTGAACTGAAAATAATAAATCCACAGGTGAGCTTGCTGTTGTATTTCATCAACAACACAGTAACATAATGTGTACATATACTCCAGCACAATTTTACAAAATTCTGATCAACTAATAAAGAGAAACCTTTTAGACTTAATGCTCCCAAATATGTTTTTCATGGTTTTAGCTTCTGCTCAGCCACAGATGCTAACATCACCTTTACAAATGTTAATTTTGTAAACCCAAAGGAAAATCTTTGGGTTTGCAGTACATACACATAAATTGTACCCAACAAGAAAATTGTTTTCTTTCTCAACATCTTTCTCAACATCCTTCCCAACTTTGACTATAAGCCTTCTCAGATCATTTTTCCTCAGTTATTTATTATGGTTCTTTAAATTGTTTTCACACATAAAATGTAGATAAAATACTTTCGCATTAGTTAGAACATGTTTACAACTATTGTTTGCATACATTAACTAGCTGACATCTCTATTTGTGATGTTTGTTTTTATACATTTAAAGTTTAGACATTTAAAGTGTTTAAACGTTACACAGTGATTGTTTGTAGTTCCTATGTGAACCAATATGTAGACTTGTAATTAAGCAGCGTTCCAGACACACGGAAGTCGAGAATTTCTGACAAAGTTCCTACTTGTGAACTCCAGGAAAATCCATGACTTCATAGTTTGACATCACACAACAATGCTGCCACCCAGGTGGCGTATAGTGTAAACGGTACCATTAACTTAAAGTATTTTAGCCTGTATTGAATGAAGAGAATACATGCTAACATATAGTAAAACCTGCTCTACATGACAGTACTGTACATTGATGTCAATATAGCAAATGTTGCCAATGTTATTAGGTTAGTTGGTTACATTCAGTTTTTTTGTTTATGTTAGGCGCCATACACCTGGAATGCTATGTGGTCAGAAATCAGAATTTTCAACTGGGATATATCCAACCTCTGAGATTTATGGAACGCAGCTCAGATAACAAATAGATAGAAATATGGAAATTATTTTCTGTGTTTAACACGTTAAACATAAGAAGAACAACACTATTAGATCACATCTGACTACACAACAAAACATAGTTTATCTGGTGTTCACTCAAGGAACTGTACAATGTACTGTGTCTGTGCAAGGGAATAAAGGCTGTGTAACCACTGGACAACTCACTTTTCTCACAATGTTCAATGGAAACAGGCAGTTGTTTGGCATTGTGCTATTTATAGTGTACAATATATATGGCAGCGCTTCCCTCAACTATAATTTAGAGAGCTGCTTGCTCAAACGAGGTGCCCACTGAGCACAAGTTGGCGCTATAAGTGCATTCAGACATGAGGTTGCCTCGCTAAGGGGAAAGGCAATTTACACCAAAGGAATCACATTATAGGGTTAGTGTTGGCTAGAGAGAGAGAGAGAGGGAGAGGGGGAGAGAGAGAGAGAGAGAGAGAGAGAGAGACCCGCCCACCCACCCAACTGGAAGGTTAGACCAAGATGGGTTGGTGGTACAGTGTACATGCACCTCTGTAGTTTGCCAGCGGCAGCAAGGAACAAGGTGTGGGGAGTCTTAACAAGGTGTGAGGGATCTCAGACACCATGATGCAGAAGGTAATTTTTTCCTCAAGGTCGCTCCAGAAACCAGATCTCATTCTGGCGGTTTTGGTGCGCAGGGTTGGTGTAGCCAGCCACGATGAAGCGGTCATTGATGCAGATGCCAGGGTTGTCGAGCACTTCAGCCAAGCCGTTGATCTGGTTTATGACTGTTACTTCATTGGTGGCTCCGATAAAGGGCCTGTGAGAAAGAAGAGGGGAAAACATGTCTATGTGCTCTTGGGGTGCCTGCATTGAACCTCCTCTCAATAGCAGTAGAAACAACCAACCATTGATTAAACATAATAAAATGGAACGGGGAAGTTTTTATTTTATTTATTTACCTAAATGTGAAAATAGAAGAAGAATAGAAGAAAAAAAACAAGACTGAAACATATTTTATTAAACATAATAAAACAATGCAACAAATAAATAATAAAACAAAATTTGTAATCAAAAATATTTCAACATCTAAAAATATTTTCTAAACAATACAGTTACTGTAGGTTTAGAACATTATGGGACATTAACAATGAGGCAAATCCATAGACCAATGTAAAATAATAATGTAAAAAAAGAGACCCCTCAGTTTCCAGAAAGAAGCACACTCAGGGTGGGAAAGCTCACATTCAGTAGTTGTGTCAAAGTAATATAAACACAGCAGGAAATTGGACAAATATTTTATTCTACGATTTTCAACGGTCTTCTCAGTTGTTGATCATTGGGGAGACAGTACAATAATAAAGATTTGTCCGATTCCATACATTTTACATTCACACAGGAGGCAGAAATACATCATTAACCTTTCTTTGCAGCAAACCGTTAGAACTCTAGCTTCCCACCCTGAGCGTGACATCAGGAGAAGATGGCTGCCGTGTGAATAAGATTGCAACAATTTACCTTTCCCAAGCCCCGCCCCTTTTTGCATGTCTTCCAATAAGGGTTGAGCATTTATTGAATCTGACGGAACCTTCCGTCAACTGTCTGTTTTGCTGTGATAGCTTTCTATGGTGTTTTGTCCTACCCAGTTACAGAAACTAGTTCAAGTTAAAGGGGCGGGGCTTGGAAAAGGTCAATTGTACCTTTTTGTTTGAGTTCCCTACTCACCTGGCGTACACAATGGTGGCAGGCCAGAGCTCTATGACGATGTCACTGTCCAGCGGTTGTGGAGGCTGTGCCTGATGGCTCATGGGAAGGTTGTAGGCCACTGTGACACCGCGGGAGATTACCGAGTGGCTTTCGTTGGTGTGCACCAAAGTCACAATGGGCACCGTCATGCCCAGGTATTCACCTGTGGAGGCGTGTTGGAAAGTTTGCTTGCTGTTGCTTGGCGTCCATTTTTGTCCCGTTGTTATTTGGTTTTGAAATGTGGTTAAGTAACAGACTTCAGACGTAACTTCTTTTTTCGATTAAAAGCGCTGGCCTGAGCATTTTTCATGTCGAAAACCAAAAGCAGCTGAAATGGTTGTTAGGATTGTCATGGGAAACACCAGGTCTCAATACGCCACTTGTGATCGGTCAACTGTCAAAAAATAGGTTTACGTAGGGCGTTTTCTACTGAGAAGTTGAACTTTTTCAGAAGCCTGGAGCTGCTGAGAAAAACGCATCTGGCAGCCTTTAAGTTAAGCGCCCACGGCGCTTTTTAAAACACGGTCCGCTTAATAGGGTTATAATGTAAAAAAAAAAGAGACTGACTGCTTCCAAAAAGAAGTTACGTCTGAACACGGCCTTAACTAACATCGGGTGCGCTCACCTGAGGAGTTCTGCTGGCAGATATACTTCATTAGCCTCATGAAACCGTAACAGATGCTCTGCTCGTAGGTGTCCTCCTGCACCGTCACGCAGGCCCAGTAGGCCTTTTCATAGTGCCGTTTCTCATAGAACAACTCTCCAACCTAGAGAGGGAGAGTGGAAGAACTCACTTAAGTGTACCATATGTAACTTTATAACATGATCTACTGCAGGCCTATTCAGTTGGGCCAAATGCGGACCACCAACTACCCCATGTGGCCCACGAGGGGATTACTTCATTTGTTTTCGTCTTTAACTTTGTCTAACACATGTAGTTTCAGTTGTAGAACACCGCATTGCAAGCTGGGTGCATGTGGGCGCCATTTTGTTGTGCAAAGGCACATATGCCAGAGAGGCTTGGAATTAGGGGTATCCTATAATTCTATTGAAAACCTGTGAGGGAGCGACTGGTGAAGGAAATTGCTAGCGTTTCCCCCAATCAGAATCTAGGTATAGGATTTTCAGGCTTTCTTGCAGAGTAATGTTAATATAAAAAAACTACTAACAGTGAGAACATTTATATTTATTCAGCAGCCCAAAAACATGTAAACTGTCTAACCCTAGTTGTCTCTCAACAGCAACAGTTTCTACAGTGTGAGCTAATAGTATAGCGTGAACTAACGGACAGACATTAGTTCTAGTATGTAGTAGTACTGTACACAGAAAGAACCTACCTTCTCCTTGCGTGCCATGAGCGTGTAGGGCACCTGCTGTCTATCGCTCCGTCCATGGTTGTTTGTGGTCAACTGTTGAATGGGCTCTGCCATCTCTGTCAACACACAGCATTTGTAAATGTAAGCTTGCTGCACAAATGGCCAAATACGGGTACACAAACAGTGTATGCTTTGACTGCACAGGGGTAGTAGCAAAATCCTCACTGGTTTTGACCCACTTTCTTTGTAGAATAACTGAAATAGTGGCCAAACTGCAACAGAAGCGGTCATGTTGGCTTTGCAAAACATGTTCTATGCCTGTCTAGTCTACATTAGCTTTGGCTGCTGGTAGTACAATTTTAAACTTAAGTTCAACCTTTTCAATGCAGTGTTGTTAGCTTGCGTGACAAATTCTGGTTCTGTCAGATGGGCGGGGCTCTGTGCAGCCAGCGCTGATGCGAGGACATGTGGTTTAAGGTGCCTCAGGACAAGTACGCTGGTATTTTCAGGGAAGAGTGTAATGCAGGCTGTCGATGCTATTGAAGTAATGCACTGTACTCTGCTCATTCAAGAGCTTTATGTGTAGAGTATGTCTGAAGTAACAGGCCGATGTAGTTTGTAGGGGATGGGGGAAAACATCGATACAGCATATAGTTATATTTCCCATGGCAATACTGTATCGCAAGGGCAAGGACGCCAAGTATCGCAATCGTATCATATCAATTGCACATGAGAATATAACTTAACATGTCATAAATACAGTATTTATGACATGTTCATGTCAGTTAGTTGGCTTCACAATCACATTTTGCAGCAATACAATTTATGTGAGATGAACAAAACAATGTTGACAAAGTCTTCCTTTGGGGACATAATTTGAAGTCGGAAAAGTAATAAATTGCAAAATATCGCAACATGTTTTAAATATCTTACAAACCCACACATTTAATTGCGAAACAATTTAACTATAACATTTAATCTTAGGATTGAAGAGACTCAATCAAGTCAAGCAAGATGTGGAAGACGCAGGGAGAGCGTGCAAAAATAACATGTTTTACACAAAGCCAAAGGCTGTTAATAATTATATAGAACTGCACCTCACTTTAGTCGTGGATGTTTTAGATAGTGTCAGCTTTTTAGCGGGTGTTGTTTTGTCTGTAAGTGTGAGTATCAGGTATCGTGACCTGATTTTTGCCTTACAAGCTCACACATCTGCATGTGTCAGTGCTGCATTATGTTTTAAAAAGGAGTGTTTAAGACAGGCATGAACATGTACGGGAACATAGCCCAGGAGTGATTTCATGTCCTGTCTTAAGAAATGCAGTAAAGAAATACATATATGCAGTAATGGTGGGCTTGGCAACCAGGCTGCGAGCTTGCGGGGCTAATGGCTAGTAGTTTGTCCTTCATACTGCTTCAGTTGCATTAAATATGTTTACCATGGCCTGTGCCCTTGGTCCTTGCAGTATTTCAAGACAGAATTTAGATACATGGAATCTGCATGTAGTATTTGAAGTCATATGGCCCATTTGCAAAAAAAGACATTCAGATGTGACCATTTTTAATTGCACAGAGATTGATTATGAGTGATTGTTTTGGAATGATAGTTTGTTCTTCAATTAACAAAACACTGAACCGAACACAACACACTTCTGGATCAGACCTAGGTCTCTTTATGAATGCTAAATCTTTTATATATATATATATTTTATACAAAATAGGGAAAAAAAAGTTTAATATAATGCTACCATGAAAAACAGCAGGTTATACAGTGCATACTTTCTAAAAGACATGGTCATCCATTTTCGAGAAGGCTTGCTAAATTCGAGCTCAAATCAAAACAATATTAGTCTACGCCTTCGGCGCCGCCCACATCGAAACGCACCGTGAAGAAAGGTACGGCTTTGTTGATGTGTGTGGTGTTCGCCACTTTGTTTATGTTCCTATATTTACGGAGCCATTGCTGTGTAGAAGAGGATTATTTTTTCAACACTGTGCCGTTCATGGGTGCGGGCTGTTTGTGGAGGGGGGAGGGCTGTGAAATTGGGTCACTATGTACTGAGCTCCTGACACTGCTTAACATAATGTAAGGCTGTTCATTTAAAATGTATTTGCAGGATAATCCTCCCTACCATTCAGAAGCATTGCAGTTTAGCACTAAACTTAATAAAAAGATAATTATAATAAAAAATAAATAAAAATTGATATATCATATCATATCTTCAATTCCCAGAAATAATTGCTAGAAGTCAACATACAAGTGCTTAATGTTCTAACACTTTTCTTATCCACAAAGGATCTAAAAGGCTGGATAACTATCTAAACATCCATCTAAACATTAAATCTGAACAACCGTCAAGGCTACGCTTTTTTAAAAGACAAAGTAGATCAAGTAGCCTACTTCTAACTATACAAACACCACCAAATGTCTACCAGAATATTAGGCCACTACTAATATGAAGTATGTATACGAGGAAACGTATATCCTGCTCACTGTACGATTGTATAGCCTCGTTGTTTTTCCTAAGCGTGCATACGATACATGCTACTTCAACACAAGGGTTTGTACACATCAATTAGTAATATAATATTAATATACATTAATTATAGACCATACTACTTGTAAACTAATCTACCTTGAGGTACTTCCACTTGGTGTCCTCTCGCGATATCCTGCCAGTAGTGCAACAGTCGGTCTTGGTCTTCTTCCATCGTCTCGCCTTGTTCTTCAAGGCTTCCATCGCCAGAATCTGCACGCGGGTCTTCAGAAAAAGTGTCGAGGTCTTCCAGTGTGATCATGCCGTTCCGGGATTCCGATTCGGTTCCCCCACCGCCTCCGCCGCTTAACTGGCAACCTCCTTGGTCCATAACAGGTGCTGTAGTATTAGCGACAAACACAAAAACACTTTTTAAAGAACCGTGAATCGCATATACACACAGGATCCGTTGGTGTCGTAGTAATAATATTGTGCCTCGGCTCTAAATACCACACTATGACAACTTTATGGGCAACCAATGAGGCACATTTACACTACGGGATTCTCCTTGCCCGAGCGAAGGGTGTTTATAGTGGTAGAAGACTAACCACGTGATCTCCATCCTCCTGCGAGTCCTGCCTCCTAAGTAAGACCCAAGTTTGTTAAAATAAAATAAAGGTTTATTTGTCTGCACACACTGGTTTGCTGTTTTATTCGCACAAGTATTATATAATCTATACATATTTTGCAACCGGGGCATATAATATTCAATTTAACATATCAACAAAATACTTACCGTTATACATATGGTATTATCTGTAATATTATTTTATGTTTTCTACAAACTGTTTCTGCTGTAGGTGGACAATTCGGTAATTAAAAATACATAAAGTAAATATTTAGAAATGAACCAGTTGTAGCTGCAGCTCAAACATTTATTTTTTTAATTTATTTTTTAAATTTTTAAATTTTGTATTTATTTTATTAATTAATTTATTTTTGTTAAATGTAATGGTTATGGTTTATATATGTGTCGGAGATTGTCCGTCCCCCTCAGGGAATCGAACCCTGATCTCCCACGCAGAGAGTGGCCAAAGGCAGGCCAAGGCAGGCCAAAAACCCACGGGCTCTGGCCTGCGTCGCCAGAGCGTCCTATGAGGTGTCGGAGAGTGAGGATTAACACTGCACAGCTACCTGCTGGCCACCGTTACATATACATATTCGGCATCTCTGAATAGAGGCAGGTAACCCTCTATAGATCTTCAGAAAACAGTTAAAGCAGGAGTCATGCCTCATAAATGCATGTCTTTCTTCAGATTTACAACCAGATGCAGTTTGGCTGAGTGCAATGCTGTGGTGGTGAAGGTTTCATGAAGTGTGAAACAAGTCTATAATGATTTCAGTGACTTGTCTCACATTCAGTAGCACAAGGTCACCAGGAGCTTCTGCATGTTTTGTTTAATATTAATTGCCTACACAGATACAACAGGCTTTTCATGTCACCTAAGGTCCACGTTCCTCAACCATTCAGACAGAGCATGGTCTGTGTCTATGTGTGTGTGTCTCTCTCTCTCTCTCTCTCTCTCTCAAGTAAAGCTGGCATATGTTTACAACAATTACGAAGCCATCATTAATACACAGATTTACATTTTACAACGGACCCTTTTCACAGACATCTCATAGCAGGGAAAAACAGCTGTTCACCAGTTGATAATTGGATGCGTTTTGATTTTGGTGTTCTGATTAGTTGACCAATATTGAACCTACCTCAAATGGACAATAATTAATTGTTTGACATAAAGTGTACGCCACTATGCAAAATGACAGCATAAAACACAAGAGCTGGAATCAATTGTATATTATATGATAATGTGCAATATACAGTATGTAATAGCCTACAAATAGCAATATGTACTTAACCCTCGCACTGTCCTAAGGCATTTCAGCAGACTAGCAGCAGAGGGAGCAAACCGCGGAATGTCATATGTTTGTGTTGTGGTTGCTGCCCTCTACTGGCAAGTGCACTGGGTCATTTTGACCCATAGGACAGCGCGAGGGTTAAGTGGATGATCTCTCAGTCTACCAACTGATCCACAACCCAGTTGAGCATCACCTGTTCATTAGCATGCTTTGTGTAATACCAGTAATATTTGTATTAGAAGCTTAAGTGTTTGAAAATGATGGACCCAATTTTAAAACAACATATTTCACGATGGCAACATGGTACAATTACACAAGTTACACACAGTTTAATTGGTTTTATTAAGTGAACTAAACCCCTCTTTTTCAAGTGGTAATATTTCCATTCATGGGCCGTTTGTGGTTGCAAAGATATTGCGACTTCAAACCCCATAGTTTGTCTTTCTGTGTATCACACTTTATTGATATACACCATCTAGTCCAGATGGTCAGCACCAAAGACCTGGCCTCTTTTGAGACTGGTTTAAATCTCAGATGACATGGTTGTTAATGTTTTCTCAAAGGTTAATGGAATTAGAGATTGACATTTAACTCATTGCTGTTGTCGTCAGAAACTCTGCAGTGTGTGCTCACATTTCATCCAATCCCAAAACAACTGCATGTAAAGTTGTCACCGATATCTATCCAGCTATTTAAGTCAGTATCGGACCAATTTTCAATCTCAGTATTGCATCGGTGCCATCCCTATTAGTTAAGATTTATTTTAATCTATAGAATACTGAATATTAATTTACTTTGTAAAGATACATAATGTCATACTTTCCAAACTAGGATACCAACCATCACATACTATCAGCACATTAGATAAGATAAATTGCTTCAATTGAATGCCAGTCATGAAAGAACTGTACTATCATTACTATAGAACTGAAAAAAATGGAGACAATTGACAATTTCAAAGCTCTCATTTTTTTCTTTTATGTGCTACAGAATCATTCAAAAGACATCCTTTAGAAGGTTGTGAGAATGAATGGACATTGTTCAATGCGTCTGCCTGCCAGACTACATCTTACTACCTCTTATTTATACTCAGAAACTAGGACAGGCAGAATATATCCTACATGTATCATGGTTTATTGCCTGACAGTGATTGCAGTTATTCATTCTGTGTCCGGCCTTGTGAGCCAATTGTTTTATTTTTGTGTGTATGCCTAATGGGAATTTGTAATAATGTTTCACGACGAACATAGATAGAGGGTTATAATTAGATAAAACATGCACATTTCAAAAAGGCCAAAACTATTCATCTGTGCTTGTATAAAATATTAGCTGCATATTCAGATCTCTTTATCCACAGTTTAATACTTTGTTTTTGGTCCTTACAGGTGCTGGAGAAGTTCATGTCTCGTCTGGTCCAGAACCGGGTGATGGCTCACAAAGATCTGCGAACACTTACTAAATATCAGCTCATCCTGGCCAGAGATCAGTTTCGTAGGAATGCCCCTCCACACATCAAGGTGACATACCCATAATGCACCACTTTTCAATTTGACCGTGCCATCAAATATTTTAAGAATGATAGAAAGATGGAGCGTTGTAATGCATTTCAATGGAGGAAAAAATGGAACGCTTCAGGTCCCTTAAGTGGGCGTGTCACCAACAGCATTTTGTTGTGGAGGCTGACATAAGCAGGACCCAGACAGCTAAATCTACCACGCATGGCCTGAAACAAAGTCAATTTACCCCGAAACAGTTCACTGGAGAAATACTTTGGTGGCCTCAGATTGATCATAGGTACTTGGGAATTCAGGCTATATACTCAAAATATCCATTAATGCCCCCTGAAATAAATAATTGGAAATAGTCTCGTGAAGTCCGTGTACTTCCCCATTGACTTGCATTTAATGCTGGGCCCTTCTTGTCTGTATAAAGGGTGAAAAGTCGCCACCCTCCTTCTGAAAACTGCCGTCCAGTGGAACCTCTCTGTTAAATGATATTCTATCTAGTGCCATTTAGTGTTAGCGTTGACATTTGTTGTGTTGTAGATGTCGGACAGAGCTTCAGATTTAATCTCAATGTGTCTTTTTCCAAAGGCACTAAAGATAAGACTGTTGAATATAACTGGCCAATCATGTATTCACTGTACATCATAAGGATGGATCACGTACACGAATACACGATATGTCACTCACTTACATTTGCTTTTATCAATCAACCTTGTTAAAATATGCCTCTACATTATAGTTGTGTTTCTACCGGTATTACATTTTTCAACTTAAGGCGTTGCTTTATTGTAAAAAGGAGGGGGAGGGGGGGGGGGGGGAGGGGATTAACTATGTTGTGCAGGCTTCATGCTCTCCTCCTAAGTCACTGCATTGGTTACTGCATCCAGGCTGTCTTCATGTTGTCTCCAGGGTCTCATGGTGGGAATACTGGAGGGGGACTTTGCAATCTGCATCAGCCTGTACCACGGCTTTGAGCTGCTGCTGCAGATGGGCCTACGGTCACTGTTCGTCTACTTCCAGAGCATCATGGATGGATCCAGAGGTAGGTCACCTCACCTCAGCATATGTTCACGTTTATCCAAAGATACTGGAATAATAACAAAGATGGAGCACTGCGATGCATTTTAATGGAAGCACACATGGAGTCATTAGGTGAGCATTATGCTGAGGCTGACGTAGAGGCTGATGTAGGTAGCTGAATTCACCACGCATGGCCTGAAACAGTCAATTAACCCCTAAACAGTTTGCTGCAAAAATAACATTGTGGCCTCAGACTTGGGAATTAATGTAATATACTCACAACGCAAATGAACTAACCTGACACACCAGATATCCGTGTCTGTTAAGATCTCAGGAGCCATCATTTAAGGTGTTTTGACAGGGCAGACCCTTTCAAAGAAATTATATGCATGTGATTGGACGTACTTGTGAACCGGCAGAGTCTGTTGTTATCCACTCTTGCAGTAGAAATGTCAGGAGAAGAGTGGAAACATATTTTGCATAGCCTTTGCTCTTCAAATAAACTGTAATGAAGCTGATGCTATATTGTATCATCTAGGCGTTTTGGACTCGAGCTGTGACAAGTCGCGTACGTCACACCTAAACCACGCCCGTAGCTAACAGTCGGCAATTGGCAACACACTAGGTTTACTGGCCTGAAACGCAACGATTTCCGAGCTCTCCAGACTGATTCTTGCGGCAAAGTGAAACTGAAGCTCACGAGGACATGATGGTCTCGCGCGTCTACCAATGAATGCCCCCAGAGAGAAATAATGGGCAATATTCTGGTGAAATCCGTGGACTGCCCCATTGACTTGCATAGAAAAATTGGGTCGTTCTGGTCTGCATAAATGGTGAAAAGTCAAGAATGTGGCACGGGAAGTGCAGACTAGGTATAAAATACTATAGATACCAAACCCAAAATAACATCCATTAACAACTTTTAGAAATATATATGTTATTATTGTATTATAATTATTAATAATTTTAATGTACAATTCATAGTTGTCACATTGTCACAGTGTATTATAGATGCAAGCACTGTAATATGCTTCACTGTTTACTTGGTTCTGTGTGTGTGGGTCAGCGATGTCTAGGGCCAGGAATGAGTTGCAGCGCACACCGACCTTCATGGACCTTTACCAGGAGATGGAAGCTATGTTTCTGAAACCAGCAGCAGGTACACAAACTCTCAGTCGCTATGGCCTGGACAGATTTATTTTACTCTGAAGTGCACAGGTTGTATAAATAATGAGCTCACAGTCCTGGTTGGCAGGCAAATGTGTTGACCTTCGAACTATGCAGTAAGCCTATAAACTAATATGATGTCACAAGCAACATGGTAGTCTCACAGCAAGAAGATCACGGGTTCAAACCCCGGTCGTCCCGGCCTTTCTGTGTGGAGTTTGCATGTTCGTGTCTGCGTGGGTTTTCCCCACTATAAAAAACATGTTAGGCTCACTCTCCAGTCAGGGCCATCTGACCAGTGACACTGACCCCAATCTGGAGTTGGTCCAGTTGGTCCTCTGCCCCCTTGAGGGTTGGGTTAAATGCAGACGATGAATTTTGCAACATGTGACAATAAAAGCACCTTTACACGCAATGTACTTGATAGCATCGCTGTAACTACAATCGCGGCCTGACTAACGTTCTCTGCACTTTATTGCTTCCAGGTCCAGATGAGTCTTTCCTTTACAGTCACCCCAAACTGCAGAAACTCGAAGAGGTCGTCGTGCGGCACTTCAAACTTTGGGTGGAAAGTTCAACAGGAATGAATGGTGCTTTTACTGTTTATCCATTTATTTTTGGTGTGTGTGCAGTATTCTTTGCACAGAGACACATCTCCTTGCCATTTCCACGCTCTTTTGTCTTTTTTTTAAAAAACATTAAATATGAGTAAATCACATGAGATTCTAAGATATCAGGTAATACTGTGTAAAATTAAAACAAAAAATTAAAAACATTTTTGCAGTGCACTTCACAAAATAGTGACATTTAACCCGTTCCGACCACACCTAACCTCCATGGTGCTATTGTGCGACTTTATGTCTACGTACATTTGAGAGACTCCTAAATCAGCCGGCAAAAAATGAGCATTAAACATACAGCATAGTCAAATTATCCTTAAAAACCTGTACTGTGTGTTGTAATACTCTTGTAAATTGGGAGATGTGGCATTTTTGATGCGAAGCTGTGACTTGCACCAACCACTTCTGGTTATATGAAACCCTCCTGAATAACTGCCTGTTAGTTGATGACATAATTGTTTTTGCTATGTTGTTACTCTACTTACTTATGTGTTGTGTTTCTATAAACGTCCTGTTGTGTAGATTCAGGGCCTAGTGCTGACCCCAGACCAGCCAATACACGTGTCATGATCTTCTCCTCGTTCCGGGAGAGTGTGCAGGAGATAGCCGCCATGTTGAGCCGCCATGCACCTCTGATCAGGGTGATGACATTCATGGGCCAAGCTTCAGCAGGAAAGGGGGTTAAAGGTTTCACCCAAAAGGAACAGCTGGAGGTAAACAGTATAGGCCATACACCTCTCTTGTGTTTATGTAGACACTTAGTTAAGTCTGCAACCTGGCTGTTGATGGATATCTTTGAGTTTGTGTCATGTTCACATTATGAATTTAATACTAGAAAACACATTGTATTAGCAGTTTGTTTGATGGAACATTAAATTCAGGGTTAGTCATTTTCGAGTACGCTTGCTAACTTTGAGCTCAAATCAAAACAATATCCCTCCGCGCCGCCGCGCCACACATGGAAACGCATTGTGAAGCAAAGCGTAGTACCACTGCATTGTTGATGTGAGCGGTGTTAGCCATTTTGTCTGTGTTCCTATTTACGGAGCCGGAGCTGTGTAGAAGTATCTGATTATTTTTATATTTCAGATATAAAATCACAACGCCCTTTACATTAACACCCCAACATGACGGGGGGGGGGGGTAAAAAGAAGTGAGAGGGAACCAACCAACACAGTTAAAATGGGCCACATTAAAATATAAAACAATGTTAAGACAAAGCGTTAACGAAATCCTGTGTAAATAAAAAGCTTCACGTCATAAAGTCATGTGTTAACTGCACACCACGTCTACTTCATATATTTTTTCCTCCATACAAAACATTTACAATACCTGATTAAGACATGTATGGTGCCCATGCCGCAATCAGAACATCTGCTGGTTCAGATGGTGTTTTCAAGGCATGTGCTTCGGTGCTAGGTGGTGCGTCAGTTCCGCGAGGGGGGCTTCAACACCTTGGTGTCCACCTGTGTCGGGGAGGAGGGGCTGGACATCGGGGAGGTGGACCTCATCGTCTGCTTCGATGCCCAGAAGAGCCCCATTCGCCTGGTCCAGCGCATGGGCCGCACGGGTCGCCAGCGGCAGGGCCGCATCGTTGTCATCCTGGCCGAGGGGCGCGAGGAGAGGGTACGCACATTTGTCTGGGATCTAAATCCCCCCCCCACACACACCCACCCTTATTAACGCTGGTGGAGAGATAGATGGAAAGGCCAGGTTAATTCCCAGCATTTGGTAATCCAGATTAATGTCTTGTAGATGGAGACAGAGTGAATGCACTTGAGAACCGGTTATGCTTTTCTGCTATATAAGCAAATGGCCGCATACTGTACAATCACAAAATATGCATTTTTTTTGTGCTTTAAATGAAAATATGTACAAAAATAGTAGTAGTTTAAAACTCTAAGAACGCATGCCCCTTTGGTTGTCTGGATCTGAATCTTTAATTACTCTGCAGACCTACAACCAGAGTCAGAGCAACAAGAGAAGTTTGTACACGTCCATCATTGGCAACAGCAGGAGCTTCCGCATGTATCCCAGCAGCCCCCGCATGCTGCCCGAGGGGATGACGCCAAGCCTGCACAAGATGCACATCACATGCGGCCAGTTTGACCCCCAGCAGAGCAGCAGGCGTCCGAACAGGGGGCGGCCGACCCACTCCGAGGGACGGCCCTCACTTATCCACCCGCAAAACATGCGTAAGTTGGATACCTGTCCAGTGGGTAGTGTGGCAGAGCATGTTAATGAGATAAGATGTCAGGTGTATGTAACCCAGACAAGGTGTCAGGTGTATGTAACACAGACAAGGTGTCAGGTGTATGTAAACCAGACCAGATGTCAGGTGTATGTAACCCAGACAAGGTGTCAGGTGTATGTAACCCAGACAAGGTGTCAGGTGTATGTAACCCAGACAAGATGTCAGGTGTATGTAACCCAGAC
>JAODOY010015013.1:0-26966 GCA_025399855.1 Forbesichthys papilliferus | reverse complement strand
CCCTGAGGCAGCAAAGCACAGCCCTGAGCCTAAGCCCACCAACCCCTCCCCTTGCCCGGGCCCCCCGACTACCGGCAGGCCACCCGTTCTATCATATCTCACCTCCCCCACACAATCCATAGGCAAGCCGGCGCCCCCAGATCGTAACTGGGCCCCCGGGGTGGGCATCCGGTTAAATGGTCTTTTTAAGTCTGTACCACACATCAATAGGATTTATACTGTTGATTTTTTAAATAGTGATATAGATAATTTAAAAGATATGCACACTGCTTGGTGTCAACCAAGGTTTTGACATGCAAAAAGGTATTATTTAGGCTGCTAAAACATCAAACCATCACACACATAACATTATCGAAGAGGCAGGCTTCTTGTTGCTGTTGCCTAGCAACCTCAGGAGCTACAGATCCAATTCCCCTTGGTGGCATGCTGATGTGGAATTAGGTGTGGAGAGAGGGAAAGAAAAGGAAATCTTTGATAAAAGACACATTTCTTATGTGCAGTGTCAGGGTGTAGCCAAATATAGATGTTGAAGTATTTAGTTATTCATTTCATTGAATTCTATTCTCAATTTACGTTCTTAAGCACACTAGAAATATTGCAGGGGAATGTTGTGAAAAGCTAGGAATCTCCAATGCAGCGTTAAAATGACCAGAACAAACATTGTATAGTGTTCAGGACGAACTCATCCATGGCTAAAGTGATTAAAGTTGAATACACACTGCAGATGTCCAGCCTAGATGACTGTACTGTATGTCACTGTAGTTCTCAAAGGCAGCTGCAGTGGTGCTGGTGCTTCATGGATACTGTATTCGGAGTGATTAGCATGTACACTGCAGTAGGCCTTAACTTTGATGTATTTTTAGGCTTTTTTTTGTAGTGGTTGTGTTTGATGTTGTGAACAAACTGATTAGCCTAGATACAAACACTATTGATGATTTGATGAAGGCTGTACTGTAAATCGCCCTGGATTAGGCCTTCTGCTGAGATGTCATTAAGCATTAATCACATAATGTGGGATAGATAGGCTACCCTAATTCCAGGCTGAACAAATCCACGTCTGAAAGACAACAACAGGTCAACTAACTTATTTTTTTAATAGACCCTTATTTCTTACAATGGGAAAATACAATATAAGGTAAAATGTGCATAGCTGATGCAGTGTTCAAGAAAAAATAAACATATTTAATGTTATTACAGTTTGTATATTGCAACTGTTATGTCAACTGACAGTGTGACCTACACATGAAATGATAATACAATGTTTTATTTAATATACTATGCTATAGTTATTATGTTTATGTTTTGTTTTTATTAAGTAACATAAAATAGGGCTACATGTTGGGGAAAAAACGCTATGAACGTCTATGATTCTAATCATAAAGTTCTCTGGTTTTAATGCGATGGGATTTTATCATCAAGCCTTGCTGCTGTAAAGGCGAGGCTTCGCGAGATCTCAATCACGCGAGAATTAGGTGATTGATCCAAACAAGCAGCTGCCTGTCAATTGCTTGTCTTTGCAGTTTACACGGGGATGGATGAGTTGCAACCCACTACTACTACTATATTAATTAGTTAGTGCTACAGAATGTTTTCTCCACGTATAACAGATCTGTTATTTACTCCGGCCAAATGCTCACCATGTTTTTGGTCGTCGGCTAGGCCGTGATGATCGCATCATGTGAGAAAAGCTTCCAAAATAATAGGCTACGGTACATGTAGGCTGGCTGGCTATAAACTCCCAATTAACACAAGGTGTATCTTTTGTTTACAGGCTCAGGCTGTAGTCCTATAATATGCTACCAAATTCTTAATATATACAGCATTTAACCACTGATTGTATTGTCTTAGCATTCCGCTTTAACGATGTTAAGCCCCTTACGATAACGACAGGTAATTGTAATTACAATTAATTTGTTAACAAATCCATATGTTAGGGCTACATATATGGTCAACGCACAGTTGAAGTTGTAGGCTATGACAGCAAATTACATTTAATTATTTATAGCCTATTTTATATTACCCGGGTCACTGGATGTGATTGATTTATTAGCTACAGGACAATCAATAGAGTAGCCTACTGGTAGCGAACTTAACCCAATCTTTCACTGCAGGCTATGAATGGTAGCAGCCTTATGTCTTAGACTGGATCACCATTTTATGTAGGCTATCTATGTTGGCTATCTTGTAATTCGTATGGCGTAATGTGGTCTTAAGTTATAAGTACCCCTAACAAAAGTAATTTTGAGCATTAGGATAATGCTATTTATTACAGTAATTTTCATCATACACCCCTACAATGTAAATGGTACAGCCCACATAGTGAAGCGGCACCTTCTACGTTGAGTTTATGTGAAAGCGACGCGTTGTTGTCTGTGCTATTCTGATCGCGTATCTCAGCCCACGGTGTACACAGTGATGACGGGGATCCGTGAAGTCACGGGGCATGTTTGTCACAACGAAATTAACGTACAGATTTCTTGAATTGGTCGGCGGCTAAAACAACACTGCTGCCCGCATGAGAGACGGGCTACTTCGTTAAGTGTGTGCTGGTTCTGAAATTCCTAGACAAGCGAAAAGAACCAGCGACTGTCTGGGATCGCTGAGCCGTTTTACAGGTGCCATCGCCCCGGCGTGCAGAGATGCCGCCCGTCCAGAGAACCGTGTCTGACCTGCGCTCCCGGGCAGACGGTAAGTGTCGCTAGCACTAGATTCACAAGAGGGGGAAATGTCAGAAATGTCTCTGGTCTTGTGTGGATCTCAACGACAGAGATATTGCCAAAGGCCACCTCCCTCACTACAGATTACAATAAGTTTCTAGACCAGAATGGATGCGATGCTGGTGCAAACTTCATAACCCAAACTGACAGGTTGGCCAGGTGATTACATTTCTACAGGGCATGGTTCATAATTTGTGCGTGTGTTTGTGTGTGTGTTGTCCTTGTCACTAAATAGCATCTTGGCTCAAACTATATGGAAGACTGGAGCCTATAGCTAGTGTCACCATACTACAACCTAATTCAGATATACTGAACACACAAAGTGGAATCTGTTTACTTTAGAATTTTACTGTGAAATTAAGTTGGTGTTAACATGCCTTGCTTGAAAGAGTAGGCTACAACATGTATGCTTGTGTCTATATTGAAAGATTAACCCATGCAGTGAAAATATAAGACCACACTTTGTTACAGCCTATTGGTTCCAGTTATATTCCCTGCACCAAATGTATTATTTAATGAGCAATACTTTAGTGCAGGTGGTTCAGTGGATCTTACACGTTGGACATGTGTAATAACGTCATTGGATGTGTACACTGCTCCAGCTATGTAGCTCTAAGTTGTCGAGGGCAGCTTGCAGACTTGTCAGAATGAACTTCCTTCTTTTTCTGCATTGTCATACGTTTGACTTCTGGTTAGTCTACAATCTACAATGTGCAATAATATTGTATAATAAATTATAGCACGTTTCATTGAAATAGCATAGAAGGAAGGACATTCATTTTTATTCATTACCAATGTGTGTAAAACATATGATAACATAGGTCAGGTGACTACCTCATTAAGTGATATTTATACCATGTAGGCATACCTGAATTTATTACAGTAATGAAAAATCAGCCTCTAAAGTTTAGCATGCCTTATTACATATTAAATAAGCATTTCCCAACTAAAACGATAAAGGGTAATCATTTATACAAACTGATTTCAATACAAATCTAAATGTGTCTATTTGCATTTGGTGGTACATTAGTTGTGGGCTATGGCCACTGCAAACACCTGATCATACTATATATGCGCCTGTGTGCGGTATGCCACACACACACACACACACACACACACACTCCTTCCTGGAACTGAAGACCTTTCCTTTTGTATTAGGAGAATGCTAAAGAATTCAATGGCTCTATAAAATCCTTTCCCTAGCTGTTGCTGTTGCTGCAGTCATAAGAGCTACACATGAATTATGCAGCAGCTTGTGTAGTAGCAATACCCCCCCCCCCCCTTTCATGCTACTTTATTCAGCTACAAAAAGCACACTTTCCTATCTGGCTCTTGCTTCACAGCACTACCCTCCAGATTCACCTCTGAACACGGTATCCTGTTTTCCTGAACGGGAACATTTATCTGAGGATTGAGATCGATGGCCTCCTATTGCCTGTCAGGCGTGCTTGTGACCCGTTCTGTGTTTAACTTTGTAATTATTATGCTCAGTTTTAATTTTTCAAGTCTCCCTGGCCTGGAGCCCTCCAGGTTGATTCTGTTCATGGGACTCACTGCCTTCCTGTCTATGTAGGGCAGCCCTCTGCTGTAGGCTTAACCCATAATCCACCCACAGCCTGTCTGTCTGTCTGTCTATCAGGCGTCCCTGGCGCACTGCACACACTGCCACAGCACCCCTCTCTGCCCCTCCTCATGTGTGTGTTTGAGTTGTACACCTGCTTGGGGGGGGGAAGGCTGCGGTGGACCCTAAGCATCTCAGCTAAACGGCACGGCGGTCGGTGTTCTTCAGAGCGCCTTTGCTCCGCGACAGCAGACCCCGGATTCTGAATGCTGAGTGACGGAAGCCACGTAAACAAACATCCCGTTTTGCCGCTTAACCCTTCCTGCTTATCTGTGGACAGAGCAAATCAATTGCAGGGCCATATGGAGGTCATTTTGGCGCCGTTGGAGAACCAATGTTGTTTTGGCTTCAAACAGGAGGACGCGGCAAACCTCTCTCGCCCATAAAAACTCAGACCATCCGCTTACACCCCCACCCTCTCTCCCCCTGCACTGTTTTCAAACAATCAGAGCAACTTTCTTTTTTTGGGATCAGGGGGAAGGAGCTGTGTTGTTAAAATACAATTAGTTTAGTATTTTATTTAGAACAGCACTGTGAGAGCAGAGGAAGCATCTCCCCCCCCCGTCCATCCCTACCCTATCAGCGGGTGGCTAAGCCTCAGGCTGAATAGTGTTTGCTGCACAGGAAGAGGGCCTCTCTTCTTTCAGAGAGTCTCAAGAGATGTCCATGTGCATGGCAGATTACCACTGTATTATTATAATAATAATAATAATAATAATAATAATAAAATACTAAGGATTATGATGATGAGAATAATATGGCACAAAGGCTCAGCATGACAGTTTAAGCCCCCGTCTGGGGCTGTTTGCTGGTGGCATATCAAGCACAACTCTGCCCTCTTCCTCTCCTGCGGTGTGTCCTGCCTTCCGCCCCACTGTAACTAGAGGGGCGCGTGATATTGACCAAAAATATCTGCGTCACTTGTCCAATGTCCTTGAAAATACAGAGCCAATTTGAAATTACAATAACCAGTGTCCCCTGCGTGACTACAATGCTTTTTTTTTGCCCGCAAGTATTATTTCCAGGGATTCTGCGCCATGGCAGAATACAAATCCTTCTGTCTCCAGTGAAACGCAGCCTTTACTGTATTATTGAGATCTACGCTGTCGGTGACAGCTCAGGTGATGTCTTCAGATCCTCATCAGGAGTTTTCCTGGCTCAAAACGAGTCACGTGCAAACACACACGTAGGTCTACATGGGGTGCATCTGTACTGTGCCTTTAACTGGCTCAAGCAAAACGCTTTTCACAAGCATTGCATTTTAGGAGTTCTGCCTATGTAATTGAAGCAGGGCTCCACATAAGCATTGTCACATACATGTCCTCTCAGGCAAATACTATATCAATAATTTGTCTGAACAAATAAAGTTAATTCGATGTTTTTCACAACAACAATGTCTTTGTGTTTGAGGCGGCTCAGCAGGACTATGCTGAGGTCATGACCGAGACAGTTATTCTGTGGAACTGGCACACTGATCTGCAGGTAACATGTAGGTTTCCTGCAATGACCCTTTTGTAGACTGAAACTTATTTATGAGCTACTGGCATGCCCCGTGCCTAACATGAGCTGCCAGTGGATGAATCACCGCCACATCACCTCAGCGTAACAACCTCTCCACTGGCTCAGAAGACATAACTCAGCTCTGAGCTCTAGCACCCAAACACCAAATAATTCATGAGAGATGTATTAGAGTTTGAAGAATACGCCATAAGGCACAAAATCCCTATATCGCGCTAAATGCTATATGCTGTGCTGTAATGTGCACGTGTGCATGTTACGACCCTGTTTGCGCCTCTGCGAAGGATTACTTTTATGAACATGCCTCATACAAGTTGTGTTGTTTATCTGCATCTACTCTGCAAGAGCACAATATTCCGTCGCTGATGCTTGGCAGCGAGCGATTGTACTCCATTCCAAAAATAGCTTAGACAAAAACAGTCCAGACGGACTATATTGATCCACGTCAAGATTCAATATTGTGGAGGTTTTTGTTTTAGCACAATGTTACACGGTGCTGATTTCACTGATTAGATCCTCTCTGGCTGGTTAATGGTGTGATCAAAGCACACACAGGCAAGCTCATAGCATGGAATGGTCATTATGAGCTGAGCTCAGCTTGTAGCCTACAGTGAGAAACATAAGGATGAAGCTAGCGCTGTTTATAGATTTAAAGCCTCTACAAAGGTTGTAGAGGCTTTAAAGGTGGCATTAGCTATACTAATCCAAATGTGTAGACTTCCAGGCAAATTCTGAGAATATATCCTCACTGTCGGCTATCTGATCCTTCTGTGCACGCGATGAAAAGACAATCTGGTGTTACTACACTGCCCTGGCTTTGTAAATAGGAACACAAACAAAGTTGTGCAGATTGTACCACGCAACACTATCCCAGCCTTGGTAATGAGTGTCTAATGTGTGTGTGGTCTGAGCTTCTGAGGGAGCACCCCATGGCACTGAAGGCAAAAGTGTTTGTGTTTGGATGTTGTATGTCAGGTCAATGAGCATTCCTAAACCAACTAATTGTTGGATTTACTATTTAGCAATCAGTGAGACACTTGAATGGGTTTGGGTTAGTGCATTTTTACATAATTGTCTGGCCTAAAGCTAAGCCTTTGTCACTAGTGTATCGGGTCACATTTAGTTAGCAGATAATATGTATGTATGTAATATGTATCATGCTATTTTTATGTCAGTTTTATCCAGGCCTTTTCTGCAAATATATCCCACAAAAAAGTTTGGTGAAATGACTTTGGTATGAATAATTCTAGCCATTAAACAAATGCAATAAAGCAAGACAGATGCAATAAACTAAAAAAGCACCAAACTTGCTTGCTTTAATGTGATCTACTTTGTGCTTTAGCGTGGACTGCATGCCTTTCCCCGCTATCATTCATGAATGCGTTGCCTTGCGAGGGATTTTCCATCCACGTGCTATCGCTACAACGCTATCTTAAGCCGAGCCGGCCTTCTGATTATATCACAACCAGCCCTTGTGTGCCTGTTTTAACCTGGCTGTAGTCTGATTTAGCCAGACAGACTGAGTGAATGATGATGGGTGGTGGTTGTGTTGTGTGTGTGTGTGGTGGGGGGCTCTAAGGCTTCCCTTCTCGTCGTCACAAACCGGTCACGGCACTGTGATCTGATAAGAGACGCACTGTATGCATGCTACTGTTGCCTAGATTGAGCCGGTATCCATGTCTTTGTACAGTATACAGCCCCCGGATGGAAGGAGATGGTGTAATCTTTAATGTCCTTGCCGTGAATTGGTGTTGACTGCTCGGCCTACTGAAATATTTATCTGGCATAAATGAATCATGGACAGATCTGCGATTGGTTGTATAGATGACATAGACACAATGGTCTCAGGGGAACATTGTGTTCAGAGGGGCATGCAAATGATGTGTCCAGGACAGAGTCGAAGGCAGCGGATTAGACTGGACAACCGAAAGGATATCTCTTAAAAGGTTCACAGTGCGTATGGCTTTTACGCAAACGTGTTAGATCTGAGAACACTGCACAGGCAAGCCACGAATCATATTGTTGCGTTGCACGTCGTGTCAATCTATCCAGTAAATGATCAAAGGCAGCAATCCTGGTGCACTTCTCCTATTTATTTGTCGATGTTTGATCAACAGCAGGGGCATTTAGCTGCTTTCCTGCTGTACTGAATGAGTGGTGTGGGATCCTGCCTCAGTCACATGAGACAGACCTTTATTTCAATTTTTTACATTTTATTTTGTTCTCTCTCTCTCACTGTTTCATTTACCAACCTAGGAGACCAGCCGATGAGCTGCTCAGCTTCATTAGAGCCTGTTCGATACCACCACGGTTAGATTAGCTGCTCCCTGGGCCATCCAATCCAAGTACAGAGGTAGAGAAAGCTTCTGGGAGAAGAGAAAGCCCCTCTATTATTACGATGGTCCTACCACTAAATGCAGTGAGCGGGTGAGAGGACGTTAGCCTTTTATGTGTTCCCCCACACCTTGCCGTCGACATAATGCCTGCTAGACTGCAATCACATCTATAGCAGATATAGCAGTTTCAGTCAAATAGCATTTAAACCATATTCACATTTCCGGATTTGTTTTTTCCAGAGATTGAGGTAATGAGAAAAAAAAAAACTCTAGTTTGAATTCAAACACAAATTCACATTTCACCACAGATGTAATCAGCAATGCACTTCAGCTATATAGAAGGGCTGTGTTTTTAGGCTGTAAAGTTAATTAATGGTGACGTCAACTATTCTGGAGAAAGATCGCTGGTATTTTGAACTTGATCAAAACAAAAACCACCTCTACAACACTATTGAAGCTCTGTCCCCCATATTGAACACGTATTGCCAAGGCTGGGCTAGTTATTGGTTTGTATATTGAATATATTAACATTTTAACTTTTAACTGCCTTTCTCTGCCCTCACTTAACTCCACCTTTAACAGCCCAACTGGAGTACTGATTCCAAAGCTAAGTGTCGTGGCTTATGACAATTAGGGCTATTCCTTTTTGTAATCATTTACTTAACTCCTGTGCTATTGTGACAAACATTATAGCTGCAGTATGCTCATAGTGCATAGTCGTATCAGGCCTAGCTGTAAGTACTTAACCTGAGTGTAACCGCAGGCCATGTAAGGTAACGTGCTGTAGTATCAAGTCTCTATTCTGTCATTGTGCCATCAGATGCATTTAATCCTGTTTGTGTGGACAACCCTACAGCATCAATTTACTAGTCATCGCATCTTCCGTTCATGTAATAGATTACCTTTTTAAGATGACTTACAGTTCCATCCCGTCAAGAATAGAGACCGCTTATCTTTAAAAGTATGCTTAAACAAACCCTAATAGCGGGACTATATGCTGTAAATTCCCATTTTTATTATGAATCTGGTCTGCACCTTCACCTACATTATTTTGTTCTTAAGATGACCATAGACAGCTGCTGAAACAACATACGTGCTGTCTCGCACTACCTAAAATTTGCCGTACTAGATTACAGAAATTCCTCTTGGCGTTGTTGGGATATAAAAAGACCAGGGTTTCAGATTTACATGTTTATATTCTTCCATTCTAAGCCTTAATGTCTTCCCTCCAGTGCAGCATTCAGAATGGAGTTCCCATGTATGTTGGTTCCACACTATATGTGTAACCTGACGCTTTCAGAGAGAGAGAGAGAGAGAGGGAGAGAGGGAGTGTGAGTGAGAGGTAAAGGGAGACAGGTGGAGAGAGTGAGAGTGCGCGAGTGAAATATGCCTTCAAAGCCAAGGCATGCTGGGCCCAGTGTCCCCCCCCCCCGCCCCCCCCCCCATGGGCACCCCCACAGAAATGCACACCCCCTTGTGACCGCTGTTCTGCCCTCATGTCTGTCGGCCGTCACGAGCAATAATCCCCACGTGTGGATCTGCGGCCAAATTAATTGCGACACGTTGCCATAAAGGCTGGCGTAAGACAGAGGCTTCCCCTCGAGAGGCCGTTCCCTGTGCCCTGCGTATCTGCTGAGCCCAAACAGACACAGCCTTACTTTATGTAGTCCTCTTATTGACTTTGTTGTTGCCGTTCTATACACTGTATTAACCTACGTTTATATCTTGTTCCTAGTACTGCAACGTAGAGGCAACCATACGGTACACACACTGTAGTGAGTTTCCTTTCTGGTGTCTGGGTAATAGTTGAGCGGTGACTTGCTTGCACTGTGGTTTAATGCAAGTGTGAAACATCACTCCAGAGTGTTGAAGCCAAAGTGGAAATGCCTTTTAAGATGAATTTCTCTACAGGCCTCCAGGGGCCTCCGAACACAGTGATGTGCCTGAATGATGCATGGGTGTTGACGTTAGAGACACGTACTTTACCGTGATCATTATAAAGGTTTTCTTTTAATCGCCCACCCCTGCTATCCCCATTTGTTTACAATGCAAATTCTTGGCTATATTCCTGTATATGTATGTAAAGTATAACAATGACTTGTGAAATGTTGTATATCTTTTTTTATTTAGTGTCTTACCTGAACACCTCAGCTTTGCTTTGCCCACCATGAGCCAACCCTTAAAGCATAAAGCCATAGGAATAATATTTAGTTGTATTAGCACCAGCTGTCGCTGGTGCAATGCACCAGCTGGCCTACTCTGCCCTGCTGTGAAGCTCATTCAGACAGCTCGACACTCAACATCACTCGGCTTATCAGTGATGCTGCATTGTTAGCAGTCATCTTGAGTAATGCTAATAAATATGGCCATGCCTGCCTGTAACAGCTGCACGAGTTGCCCATCTCTTGCCTATTGGTAGAGCTGCTTCGTTAAAGGTAAAGTCCGCTATTGCAAGCTAATTTGTAAGATAATACACATTTTGTCAAATACATTAAATACAGTGCATAAAGTGGCGAAAACCGCTCAACAAAGCCGGTTTGCTTCAGAATGTGTTTAAATGTGTGGAGTGACGCCGAATGTAATGAAAATTATTAACAAGCATTCTTGAAAATGACTAACACTGCCTTTAAGGTCCTTCTGAATCTCATTTCTAACCCTTAAAGGTATAGTCAACTATTGCAAGCTAAATAAGCTCAAATACTTTTTGTCAAGTTCAACAAATCTCTCATCGCATTTTGCTATTTTACAATCTCTGTGCATGTTGAAAAAATGATCTGATACTTCTACACAGCCCTGGCTCCGTAAATAGTAACATAAACAAAGTGTCGAACACTGCTCGTATAAGCCGCAGTACTACCCTTTGCAAGCACCCAACGAACAGCACTGACACTGCTTGCAAAAATAACTAGCTAACAACAGATTTTTTTATTGTGTTGTTGACCTATGTTGTTGGTCAAAACGGATAGCTATTTTAAGTTAGGGAGAAAATAGTCCAAGACTTCAAAGAATTATGAAAGGCTTATATCACCAGTTTCCTACCAAGATCATATGGTATGTTGTGCTATTCTAGATACCTTAGCACCCCCAGCTAGGTAGTCAAAGGCATCACAACACCTTTCTCTTTCTGGGCTACCTTGGGTGAATCTACCCTCTTCACTCCACATTAATCCTATGAAACACCTATGCTGCTCTGTCAACTGGTTGGGCTATTGTGAAACGGGCCTGGGATAACCAACCCGTGTTGCCCCTGGTGACTATAAGACAGGGAGACGGTTATTTTTATCCCCAGAACACATGCTAGAAAATAGACAGCAGCAGAAGGCTATGTGAAGTAGGGATGTTTAGCATTTGTTGCTCATTTATCTTCAAGAGCCAGCCAAAGTGACTAGCTAAAATGTCTCTGTTTAATTGAATGGAGAGGAGAAATTGGATGGGATAGGGGTTGTGGCAGAAATAGGCAGGAAGATATTTTACTTAACGGATGGCGTCAGCTTTCTGCTGCTCCTCGGGCCCGGACAGACAAGGTGGAAAAATGGAAGGGTTGTGACGTGGGGTGGCGGTTGAAACTGGGGCACATCCGCTGAGGACTCCAGTTACGGGCCTTGATGATACTGTGGTTTGCTGTTTATGTTTTTAGATGGCCCATGCCCTTATCCTTTACCCCCTCCCTCCCATATAACATGGTACTTCCTTCCCAATATAACGCCAGGGTTATATCTCTCGTGGATGATGCAATGCTACTCCTCACACCCCTAACCCCATTGCATGTAGCATTCCATCAGACGCGCGACCCGCAACCCGAGAGCCTTGGAATAGCATTGACTGCTCCTTCTGCCGTGGACAGGGCCTATCTAGTTCGATCAATTAAAACATTAGGGTAGGGTAACACGAGCCTCTGACATTAAAGGTTACCATCTCTCAACTTACCGGTGTGTATTTATATAGCGGCCATCTTGTCTTGCGTAACAAAGGTTTTATGAGAGACTGAATCAACACAGCAAAGTAGCCTTGACAAATACAGCACACAAAATCCAATAATGGATCCTGATCTAATGTTAATGGGATTTTTAGGACTATGAGAGTGACCGTAAGTGGTTGTCTAGCTCTTATCCGTGCCAAAGCATAACTTGAAAGCCTATTAGTTTCCCCTACCTGCTGGGGTGTCCTTTATGCTTATGGTGCAAACGCTATGCTCTCAACAGGTGGACCAAGAGGGCAATGCCAGTGTGTGTCCGGCTTGTCATTTTGCCCTATGAGTTTTGTGTTGCCACGAGGAGCTAGCCAGCCTCCTAGCTGGTATATCAGTCTCTTTTCACTCCATTGGCTGCTGTCAGTAAGTGGTAGTAGCTATGAATCACAAGACTCTAAATTTAATTCTGCCATGAGTGCTTTATTTGATCATTTCAGTTTTTACATTTCTTTTAAGCAGTAGGCATAACCATAGCTTACTTATTTACACTAGTTTGTATTTATGTTACAACATAACTCATGTTAACAGATATCATGGACCATACTTGCAATTCTGTGTAATGTTTTGATGGGCAATACGTCTACAGCTCAGTGACTGTTATTGAAGTCAGTGCATGAAGCACAAACTGCATCAACTCTTAATTTGATTTCTGCCATGCTGATTAGACTGTGTGCTTGTTTTGGTTGTTATATTAGGTTTGTTAGTCATGCCTGGTATCTGCCCACTGCCCACCACATGAAGACCAGAGATGATTTAAGACGATTTCTTTGGAATTGGCAAACATGGCGCCATCCTTCTTGACTGCATGGTGGAGATGTTGCTCTGCAGCAGCACAGCAATGTCCTCTTTACAGAGAGAATGTTTTCAAGGATTATTTTGGTCAGTGACTTGTCCAGAATATAACAGTTCTATGTTTCTATGCATGTTAACACAAGCATCTTTTTTTACTATGAAGCGATAGGTGCAATGAGGCTTACTGGGTGCAAAGTGAACGATCATGGCTCAGAGACGTGCGTACGCACGGTGCCTATGTGTTACTAACACATCAGACATAACACACATTTTCTCTTTCACTTCCCAAGTCTACCACTCAGAACGTAGCCAGACAAGTTGACAGCTACCGTTCCCGCGGCTGAGAATTGAATTAAGGATAGACGCACAGCGGCGTTGGAAGGGTTTCAAAGCTTATCTCTTTTCCTTGTTAAGATTAAAGTAGTCAGAGGCACTTCTGATGGCAGAGATAGATAAGCGAGGGAGGAAAGATGTTGTCTGCCCCACTGTAGGAGAGACTGGTCGAGCATGCCACATTGTGCTGTATTGGGGCAGGCGCTCTATATACAGCAAAGTTATTCTGTATGAAGTGTTATGGTTTAGGCATTCTTTATTTCAAACCTTGTTCTAAGTTTTCCCTTAAGGCAGAGTATCAAGAACCTTTTGGAGTAATTGTGAAATCAAATATGTTGCTTTTACTGGATTGTGCGGATACAGCAGCTATCCCACTGCCCCTAAGGTAGCTGCTTGTGTTCTACAGTAAGCAGGTTTTAAGAAATAGTCAAAGTTATATGTGAATGCCATTTAGCGTAAGTGGTAGCACTCTACACTGTAGGAATCTGACACCAGCAAGACAGAGTTGATCCATACAGATAAGCCTTTCCCTTTTCCTGCCAGCAGGATGTCACTAAAAGCTCTTCACAGGAACACCCCCAGCTCCAGTCACAAAGAATTCCCAGCAAGAAAAAAAAAAAAAATCAGGAAGCTTTTAGCTTGCAAAAAAGAAATGTGAGCTTGTAAAATGTCTCTTCCCTTAGCAGACTGCATTCAATCTGCTGACATTTTGAAAGGGAAAAAGGGGAAAAATCATACTTATTAATAGGTAGACACAGGGAAGAAAATGGCGGCTCAGTCTTACAAAGTATTTGCTCATTGTTGCAGTGAAGCACGAGATTCTAATTAAGAGTATCGCCACATCGTTAAAGTGGATATTTTGCCGCATGCGCAGTATGAATAGAAGATGACGTTGCAACTTGCGACAATGAAGTTCCCGACATCCAGATTTGTGCATGTAGTACAACATCAAGTACAACAGGATTTTTTTGTTAGTGTTCAAATAATCATCCAAACTGGCTTCATTGACATTGTTAGAAAAGAAAATATGAACATAAGCATGAAGATAACACCTGGGCCCAAACCTGATTGGCTGCTTTTTGGTATTGTCTGGAGTTTCTTTTCCCCCAGAGAGGTACATTACATTCTTAAATCACCCAGCTGGACAAACGTGCACTTTACAATTCAGGATCTTTAAAGTTATCTCATTATTTAAACTGTATGAATGTGTATGTGTGTGTTTGAATGTGGGATTGTGGTTGCATCCTGAGTGTGTACAGCATATGCTTACACATGCACTATATGATATATGAAATATGATGCTTCTATGCATAAAGCCAGTTTGTTGAATTCCATGAGACATATCCTCTTAACGATTGCTTCCCTTGCAGATGTCAGTGGGTTAATACAAGTCTTAACAGTTGTAGGAACATAAAGCACTCATGCACGTGCACAGACACACACGCAGTGTGGATTTACCCGGCAGAGGACAGTGACATAAATGGTCTTGACTTTGTACCTCTCCTTTCCTGACAATCAGAAACAAATGGCGGCACTCCTTTCATAGTGTTTTCATTTCTGCTTTGTGTGTGTGTGTGTGTGTGTGTGTGCGTGCGTGCGTGCGTGCGTGCCTTTGAACATGATCCACCCTTATGTTGTGCTGTGTTTTGCAGGGTATGAAAAGACAGAGGACACATCAGAGAAGACGTCCTTAGCTGACCAAGAAGATGCCCGGTTGATACACCTCAGCCAGCCACAATTCACCAAGTTCTGCTGTAACCGTGTCAGGTGAGGAGAAGGCATTGGTCCTCAGGTTGGGTGTCTGGCTCTGCCATCGCGTTCAACAATCTATCCGCAACACTACGGATAGATTCCTTACTTAACCCGATGGTTAAAAACTATACTTGTTTGTGGCGAATGCGTTTGCTTTTAAATGTAAGGTATTTAACTATAAATTGTTAGATGTAAACCTTTTGTCCAGTGTCCATGTGTGAACACTAAAAAGGTCGATGTGGATTGTTTACTTCATATTATGTTTTCACATTCACACAATTTTGCAGACTTCATCTAAAGCGGGAATATGTCACTTATAGGTCACGCACCATTTACCATGTCGTACATTGTATGATAAGTTAAAATGTTATCAATGTCAAGTATTGCTCACGAGACCTCCAGCCAAAGCATCGGCTTTAAACGGCAAAAACAATGGCTTTGGATCAGGTCTCGCAGTTTGTGGGACATTGCTTTTACCACACACACACACACACACACACACACACACACACACACACACACAGCCCTTTGAGACCGTAATGTGATTAAGGGCTATATAAATACATTTGACTTGACACACACACACAGAGCGTGTGTCATCACCAGATGACATCTCAGTCGCACTGCAGCAGCGCATGGCCTCCCACCAGGGGCTGTCTTCACCCTGCCACCCTGCTGCTCAGAGGAGCGCATGGAGCACAGCAGACAGACCAGGGCCATTATTGTCACATCGCACACACCTCCCACTATACAGCCAGACCCGTCCTCATCACTGTTGGACGTGAAGAGGAGGCGGCTGGCAGTCCCAGGAACACGGAGACCTTTATGGGCTGAAATGTTGAGGCGCCTGGTCGGCAGGCAGGCAGCATCCATCCATACAGGGCCAGTAAGGTAGGCCGCATACTGTGGCCACACAGCGCTGTCCTTAGTGCCTTATTGTGTGACTGGGGTTTCTCAAATGACAACACTGTGCATTTGTGTTCTCTGGGCTCTCTTCTCAGCTTGTGGCTCTTCTGTCTTAGTTCCATGTGTTCTGCCCGTGGCTCCTGGAACATCACAGGAGTCTTAGCAAACTCCTTGTACCAGCACGGCCACTTAGCAGCCAAAGCTCCCAGGCAGGCAGTTATTTCAGGCTAACAAGATCAGAAGATCAGGCCCCTACTGAATCTAAATGAACGGGGACAGGACCATAACAACTCAATTGTCACCGGGATCATAAAAACGGCACAGCATTTATGCATCATCAGTCAAATCACATTTAAAAACTGATTTAAAGGCTCTGTCAGAGAGCTCTGTTCAGAGGTCTGCCTCTTCTGTCTCTGGGTTTAGTGCTAAAAGGAGACTGTACTGAGATACATGATGGACCAAAGCATATGCGCAAGATGCCTCTAGTTGTAAATGCACCAAAATATGGCACTGGTCCCATATCTCATATTATGGAAAATGTATCTTAGGTTTGTAGTGGGACCATTCTCTACACATTCATCAGCTCTATCTATACTGACTTGCCAATATGAATTTCCAGTGTTTCACTTTTTTCTTCTTTCCTCTCCAAGGCTAAATTGGTTGATTGTGCAATTTGGAAACAGCATAACTTGATAAATGCCTGCTGGATCATGATAACGCCTTGATCCACCACTGACACTAGACATATTACCAGTAGAATATTGTGTTCATATGCTGTGGCGTGTCTGGGCACTGCTCTTTATTCAGCTGTATGGCTTGTCAAAACTGGTCTGGCCAATAAAGTCAACATGCGTGCTGGTGAGGTTGGCACATCTTGTCCAATTGCAAATAGGAGTAACTATGCAAACAATGATCATTGTGTGTGTGTGTGCGTGTGTGTGCGTGTGTGTGCGTGTGTGTGCGTGTGTGTGCGTGTGTGTGCGTGTGTGCGCGTGTGTGCGCGTGTGTGTGTGTGTGTGATAGAAGGAAGAATATAGAGTAAGACAATGATCAGGTCAGTCTGACTTAATCCATAAAAATGGTGGAAGTCGGTGTCAGTACTGTTCCAAGACCCTTTATTACTTTATTATACAATTTTTGAGAAGCTGGAGATGGAACATTCCCCCCCTCCCCCCCAGCCTCCCACTCACCCACAGCCAATGCTCAATATCTCTTAACACTTTAATCTGCCAAAGATACATTAGCGCCATTTCATTCATGCTCATCTCCATTGTAGTACAGATGATAGTACAGTTACTCTAACTGCCTGGTCCTGGTTACCATGGTAATTAACAAGGCTTAACAGAGACAGGAATCTCTCAAATGGAGCATTAAACTGTCTTGGCTTTATTATTTGATTTGATAAGGACACAACAGGTTTCCTACATCATGGCATTTCTGGAATTGTGCATTTTCAAATACCAGCAGCGACGTAAATTCTTTACTGGGAAAGCTACATTTTTTTGGATATTCCCCTCCTCCAACGCAATCTTAAATCTAGTTATGAAAAGTCTTGTTTTTATGGTTACTCAGTGTGAAGATTACCATTATGTAAGAGTTGAAGATAACATTTGTGGAACTTCATAACGTAAATATGACGTTTGATATGACGTTTTGATATGAAGTTTCATTCTATTTAAGTGGAAACCCTGAACTCACCAAGCTGCCTCCAGAGTTGCCACAGAGTAGACAAGGATATGGTACCGTCTGATTTGTACCACCCAGAAGGCCTCGACAGCACTCCTCCCTTCTCCTGCTTCCTGCTTGTTGTCATGCAGAAGGAGTTCCTTGAAGGAGGTCTCTCTCTGGCTGTACACACTGTTTCCCAAGGCACCTCCATGTCCAAGCATGCCTGGCTTCTGCCTAGCACAGCACTTGTTACGAGCTGTACTGGGCAGGTACAATATTAGCTACATGTCCTCCTGCAGTTCTCATTTGTTGATTGCATAAGACTAAGCATGCTAGCTCCTAGCCCCAGGTAGCTTCAACTTGTCTTCGCACAAGGATGACAGAAATTAGTCCTTTTTTGTGAATGTTGGGAAAACTACCATAATGAGCCAAGAATATTTTTCTCTATTAATTTCTTTCACATTACATGTGCTGTTGACTGGATGTGTGCGCCCAAAAAGCAAATTGTTAAAAAAAAAAAAAAAATCGACCCCTGAGTCTTGTTGCAATAGCAGTTTTTTTGTTATTTTTAGATTTGATGTTACGGAGTGATTACATTTTCACTTCTTTTTTTTATGGACCAAAATTTTAACTTTTTAAGCTGTCTGACTCCCTTCCCTGTTCCTGTAAATGGCATTATGTGCGTGTCTACACTAGCTTGCTTGTAGGAATGTATTGCATAGCCCATGATTAAGGAGTGGGGAGAAAGAAAAACAAAAAAAGCAGTTTCTGGTGAAATGTTAGTGTGTGCGCGCGCACGTGTGTCTTTCTCTCAGCTAGACTATTCTACACTGGTAGTGTGATATTTGTCATCAAGGATCATTAAAGGAACTTTGTTTGTTTTAGTTAGCACATTATCTGCATTAAGAGAGAATAGATAAAATAGGTTTGAGGGTTGTGAAAGAATTGTGTGCATGGAGTTCCAGAGGTCTGTTTGTTTGTGTGCTATCAGTGTTCGTATGACTGGAATCCTGCATGCAGTTAATGTGCTGTTTTCATGTTATGATAATGCTAGCAGTGCTTATCAGAGGTTTTTGGATTACTTGCTTCTTGTAAACCCATAGTGTTTAATCTGAAGAGCTGGTGCGAAGCTATTTGGAAGGTTGTTTTTAGAAATGCATACACTTTGAAATATTTTTTTATTTTTATGATGCATCCACTGTACAAAGTTAAGGCTAAGCAAGGATTCTTCAAATTTGTGTTTGAAGCAAGTGTTTAAAAATAAATAAATAATAATTAATAGATTTTCATGAAACAAACCATCCTAAACCTAACCTGACATGCCAGATATATGTGTTGTTAGAGACATCCATCTGGGGAGCCTTCCATTAAAACTGTTTTCAAAAAGGCAGGCACTTACACAAAAATACTTGGCAGGTGATTATATGAACATGTGAACCACCAAAGCCTGTTTTTAAATCCACTCCTGCAGTAGAAAAGTCAGGAGAAGAGTCAAAACATATTTTCCATTGAGAAAAGTCTGTATGTAGGTAATTCTACTGTATAGCGCATCACCTACGTTAACTTCTGTAGGGCCTGCCGTATTTTTATTGTTTTCAAGTCGCCTTGTCACACACAAACCATGCCCGTAGCTAACGGTGCAACACTGACTGGCAACACTAGGTTTACCGGCCTGAAACACAATTATTTCCAAACTCTCCAGACTGATATAGAGCCATACTGAAGCTTGCGAGATCAGGATGGTCTTAACCTACTGGAGAGTGATTTTATATTCTTTTTTTATAAAACATTTAAAACGCTGGATGATCCATAAGCATAATTTATAAAATAAAGTCTGAATTCCAACGTTCGTGAACAAAAGCAAACGATTTGAGGAGGTAGTTCTTGGTGAACACACGTTGAAGCTGGATGAAGGGTGACAGTTTTAATCTAATAAATTTGGAATATTTACACAAATCGTTCAAAAGTTTAAAGCAAAGGTGTTTGTCAGGAACGCTCAACATGGTTTCCCAATTCTGAACGCACCTCTGGATTTCAGAAACTAATGCAAGGGGCATTCTATGCCATTAGTAAGTCAGTTCTCTGCATCCATAAGCATCTGCTTTCGTCTCCTATTCACTTGAATTGACACAATACTGTCAAAGGGGTTTCAACTAAGATAACTTTCATGTCTTGAGAGATGGTGCAGCAGCTAACTTGTCAGTCTTTCTCCATCTTGCCCTCCTGTTTCTTCAGAGGACGCTGTGCCCGCCCGCTCCCTTTATTCCTTTCCCACCCCATACACAATCAACCACACATTTCCGGGCAGGACGGCTGTATATTTCACGCCTTTGATGGAGAGGCCTTATTGTCTTCTCCATGGACAGACTGTGTGTGTTATTTCCCGGGTAAATCCATTGTTTTTTTTGTTTTTTTTCCCCCCCTCTCCAATATGCCCACAGACGTGAAAGAAATGACTCCGTGGTCTGGCAAAGTCATTAAGCAGGGTCCGGATGCAATGACCAAACTTTTCCACCATCTCTTGTCACTTTGTCCCTCTCCTTTTTTTCTACTCTCCAGAGTGACTGGCTTGTGTTGCAACAAGTTGACTGTTGCTATAATCGTAGGACATGTTTTGGTTGTAATGCTATATCTATGAATATTAGGGCTGTTACGATACACTAGCTCACGAGACAAGACAATACACTAGGGCAGCTCGATTATGGAAAAATTCAAAATCACGACAATTTTAGTCCATATTAAAATCATGATTATTTAAAGGACCCTTTCCATGAAAACCAAGTATTTCTAGTTGTTTTTGGCATTAGCGATGTCGGTGTGACACAAACAAGTGCTTTGCCTTTCAACCTGGGCTGTTAGCTCCCTGGTCTGTATTTGGCGTAAAAGGGACACAGGCGGAGAAACAGGCGTATCAAAGTAAAGTGCGTATGTTACGTAGATTACTAGACAGTATGTTTGGTAACGCCCCTACGTAGTTTTCAGCAAAATGTACAAGCTAAGGAACCGATGTTGATCGCCAGAACACAAACAACAAGTTTAATGTTCAACATTTGCAGGTGACCAAATCTGTAAATCTAGTTTTTGATACAGTAGGTTACTGGTATATACTGGTATATACTGGTAGGCTACCATAGCATAAACACAACTCGAGTCAGCAGGACAGGAATATTATCTAGAGTGATTCATCGTGCACATCAATAACTACATCATATAAATATAGGATATTGTTCAGTAACAGTAAACAGATTAGAAATAGGCTGCTTAAATAATGTTTGGTTGATTTACTTAGCCTAAACATTTCTCGTTGATAAAGACGCGCTCGCGGGTGTCATACCGAAATTGTATCCCCTGCCGTAAACGGATTGCTGTTTTTTGTACCGCGAGAAATAATGATTTTATCTGGATCAGTGAAGTCATATCATGCAAAACATTTAACTTTGTCTGTGATAATAACAAAGACAGAATGTATTTTTTTTAACGTTAACGTTTCTTGTTTAACTGAATATCACTGTGTTGTTGCTAGCTAGGAGCTATCCACCTATCGATCAACCCTGTAGTGGCAAGAGCCTGCGGTTTCGTTCATTAAATAATAATAATGTGCTTCGTACATACATGGCTTGTTATCAAAACGTAACACTCCTGTTCCTTCACAGGGCTGTGTCTAAGCTGCTGCTGTATTCATGGTTGACACGAACAACAACAAACTACATTTTGCCTCCTGTAGCATTTTCTGTAGTCTGGATGGTGAGGCGGAATGAATGCGCAATATTAACACCTTGAAAACACTGCTGAAAATAAACCAAATGTGGTTCAAAACCCATAAAACTATGTTCAAACCGCATTTGAGTACTACCAGTAAAAGCAGTCGTAGCCTCACGTCAACACAGCTACGTGGAAGTCGGGGAGTGGTGGGCAGTGGCTTGGGAAATTGAATGCAAAACGTTTTCCCGTTTTCCAAGAAAGAGTCGTGATTGTGATCGTGCTATTTCACATAATTTATGTGGTATTTTCACCTAAGCTTGTCAACTACATTGCATTGAGAAGTCAAAGAACTGTGTGTGAAAAGGATCATGAAATTACTCCTTTAACACAATTACTCATTGACTTTGGAAATATGTTTCTGATACTGCAGTTATAAGACAATGAAACACTGAAAATTGTGTCAACAATTAACTTTCCCATAATACTTTTCCTGTTGATCTCTCACTTTTACACACAAAATTGTGTGTTGTCATTCAGAACACGACAAAATATTAGTTTACTCACAAAATATAATGTGCAAAATAATAATTCTATAATAATGTATTTTAATAATTGTTAGCATGGTAAATGGACTGCATTTATACAGTGCTTTTCTAACCTTTCGGTTAGAGTCAAAGCGCTTTACAGTATTTTGCCTCATATTCACACGTTCATACACCGATGGTGATTGCTGTCATGCAAGGCTCGACCAACCACCAGGAGCAGTTAGGGATTAGGCATCTTGCTCAAGGATGCTTACAGGTAGGTCATCACTGGGGTTTGACCCCACAACCTTTCGGCTGGGAGCCCAACACCCAGACCATCCTGCCCCTGTCTGTTAGTCTTAGCAGGCAAAATGTAAATTGCGATTAAAATTGGATCAATTGCACAGCCTATACACCATATTGGGTTCACAAGAACGAGGACAAGACGAGATTTTAACACATTTTTTTTAGAGAATGTCAATGCTATTTTCTTAAAAAATCGTATTCTTTTGTTATGAAGATTTATTGTGTAGTCTGTGGTTCTATCTAGGATGATAGGAGAAATATGCCAAGATTACTATACTAGCCTAGTTACATTTTCTACAGCAGCTTGGTGTATGGTGCATTGTTACCATAGTTAATACAGTATAACCATAGAGAGCCAGAGCCAATAGACCTTTCCCACTCAGGCTGTAAGACCCATTGGTTACTGTTGCTAATGTCCCACACACGTTTGTGGGACATTCGATGATATTCTCTTTCATATTCCTAAATATATTGCAGTGTGCTTCTGCTTCTTGCTAAATTAGTCTACAGCGTCAAACAGTGTTCTACAGAGAGGCATCAACTTCTTTATTCATGGAGGCTGTAATGCTCCCTTGAGGGATGGCTTAAAAGCAGAGATGTGTATATGACAATAAAAGCACCTTTACTTTACCTTAATGCATATTCTGGCCATTATAGAAAGCATTAAACTGCTACAACAGCTACGTGTACATGTAGCCAGTAAGGGTACTAAAGGCGAATGAATACTATTCGCTATCTTACTGTATCTTCAAGAATACAGCTTTGTTGATGTTCAGTTCAGCCACCTCCCACGAGCTTTTAATCCACTGTATCTTTAGTTTAGCCAACTGTGCTTTCTGATTTGTTGTGATGCTAGTGGGATGTTCGGGACATGTAAATCTCATGTAACAGGACAATAAACTAAAAGCCAGAGGGCTTGTCTTGTGTACACAGGTACCCAAAATGCCACCAACAATTTCAAAGTGGTGGGGGCATATTCTATGATGAGTTCACCCTCAACACACAGTCATGGTGATAACGCGCTTTTCACCTCGCTTATGTGAAATAGTATCACATTTTAATCTCGAGATATCTTGTGGCACGTGATCTCGTCACATCCATAATGATTATCTTATAGCAGTGTTCCCTTATTCTTGGTCCTGGTCTCCCTGCTCCAACACACCTGATTCAAATTAATGGATTGTCAGAAGCCTGAAAACGACTGTTTCATATGAATCAGGGGATCTACATCTACAACATGCAGGGCAGCGGCCCTCCACAACCAGGATAGGGGAACGCTGTCTTATAGTTTCAGACCATTAGAAGTGTACTGTTGTATTGTTCCCCTTTTAGAGATGTAAGCTACACTTTTGATTGAGTGATGCACATACTATACTAATGCAGGCAGGCTACCTGGCACTTGACAAAAGAAATATCTTATATGCATCTTAGAGTTTCATCTTGGCTATGCCTGAGGAAGAACTGCACTTAAGTGTACGCATATTTGTTTTATAGTTAACGCCTGTTGGCTGATATGCATCCAAAATTGTAGCTAGTCTCCCTTCAGATCCCACAGCAGTGACTTAGACATTTGCTGAGGGATGGGAGCTTAGACGAGAGACAGAAGGAAACAAAAATAGTCTGAGTGTTGTTCCTAAACTAGCAGATGTGTTTTTGTCTGGCATGTAACTTAATTACTGCACAGTAATACTTTCTGTAGAACAGAAGAGGAGCTGCCATTTTGGTGTTCTAGCCTAAACACTGGATATATTTGGATGATTACTGAATCAAGCCCATTTTTAGAAACCCTTTATACTGTAAATTAATAAAAGGAGAAACTTCTAAAACTTTCCACCCAGCCCCTACCTCCAACGGTTAACCAGTTTTGTTGGTGTGTGTGAAGAAGTAGGCTATTTGCGAATAAATTAAATGGTTGATAAACATAGTTCTAGATCATTGAATAATACCATTCTATTTTAAATATCATATTTAAGTCAAATAATCTATCTGTTTGGTTTAACAAAATTAGCCTAAACCTTATTCTCCTATTTATTTTATTTTTTCGGTACTACGTTCCTATGGTTATGGTTCCTCTAAGCGTTTTGGGGATTTGCAATGACATTGGCTGCTTTTTGTTCTTTTCCCAATCCAGCTGCCTGCCACACATAACTTCAGTTGTCAACTCTATGCAGAGGTTTGTCTTCAGGTGGCAGTGTGCTTCAGATACCGCTTCTGTGCGTTTACAGTGAAACTTGACCAGTGACCAGCAATGAACAGTGGCTGGCTGCAACAGCTGCACTGGTCCGTGCTGATATTCCTAAGCCGTTGTTTGAATCGTGTTGCTTTGGGTGGCTCTGCGACCGCTCCCAAACTGTGTCCTCATCTGTGGAAACTCTCACCCGGGGCCTGTGTGCTCTCTGTTGCATACAGTACGTGCATGCATGTGTCTGCGTACGTGTGTGTGCACTCACGTTCTCTATGTACAGTCTCATGGGGGAATCTGTGTGTTTGTGTGTGACTTTGTGTCTTTACACAAGCTTATCATCTGCGGTCATTGCCCCTTAACACAAGGGGTTATCGCTTACCTCCGTGCAGACACGACCAAGTTTCCACTCTGGAGTGCTGAAACAATAGCAGACGCTCACCGTCATTCCAGAACAGGCTTTTGCCTCTCCACACCACCACCTTTCCAGCCCTGCAGCCCTCTGCTCTGAGAACTATATATAGACCTGGGTCCACAAGTGTGTCTTTGTCTGAGACATCCTTTTTATTTCATTAAGCCTTTGGAGGGAAAAACGTCCCTTGGCTCCCGACTTGGGAAATTGTGTGACAGTGAAGAATTGAGCCATAACCCAGTTTCCTCTTAAAGTGATACAAACAGCAGGATAAATGTGGATGGAGAGTGAACTGAACTTGGACAAATCGTGGGGGTTTTAAGATGTGATCCGTCCTTCAGGAACAAACAGATAATGTTGAGGTAGAGGTTTCAGCGGTCAAGTTTGATATAGTTAAATCCCTTGATAATTGTTCTGTCTCTCGGTATTCGTTACACATTCTTGTTTGATGGGATCTCTGGGCCACATTCCTGCAGCTTCTCAGTTTCGTCATAGTAGTAACTACTGCACAGTATTGTGCATCAGATGTGAATGCTGTACTTAATCCACTGTCTGACATTTTTATTAACCTTGTTTGGTAGGAGAACTAGCGAAGCAAGGTGAAAGTAGTCCAGTAAGCCAGCTGCTAATGCTTATTATTCACCTTTTAATAGCTTTGTTTAGGGCCAAAGATTGAACCAGATAAAAGTCCTGGAATACAACTTTGAGCTGTATGCACCCCTGCTAAAAGTTTAAATCCGTTAGCTTTTCTGTATGATGGAGTAAACTCTATTTTGTTGGTTAAAATTTTATAACGTTTAAGACATAAACATATTTGTGTGTCAGTGTAAGATAGCCTGGCCTATAGAAATAATCCTAAACAAGATGCCTTTGGTTACTTTAGATGTTATAAAATGGCTAAAATAAATTTTACATGTATGCTTTTTGTCTTTCTTTCTTTGTCTTTCTTAATACAAACTAAAGTAATTTGCTTAGTGTATTGTCTACCACTCATCGTGATTGCCTGGTCCCAATGTTCCCACTGCCTTTATTCAATCCACAAGGTCGATCCTTTACTCTTTATTTGCACTTTACCACTGAGTGCCTTCCTAACTGCCTGTTTGGCCAGCATTGTGGCATCTTGAGTTAATGTGTACATTGCAGCACAGCACATGCTTAGTGGTGATCTGTCTGCACAGCTGTCTGCTGCCTTAATGCATCTGCTTACTGTAGCTAGGCTAATTGAAGTTGATAAATGTGCTTTGCTCTTTTTTGTTTTACTTGCTTAGATACTATTGTGCACCAAGTTAATGTCTCATTAACATGGTTACTGTCTCATTAACATGGTCATTATCATAATGCTGTGCTACTGCTTTAAGTCTAACAACTGCTAAAGTTGCCTGCGTTTTAACGATTTTACACTTTAGGTTCCTATCATCTCTGAAGACATTTCTAGAAATCTAGTCATGTTTGGCAATTTCTGTTACATTAACTATATTGTTTATTGATGTGCACTGTACCAGATACATATGCACCTGCCTGGCCTCTAAAAACAATATTGTTGTCCACAGGGTTCTGGGAAATAGTGAGAAATATTGTTCAGAGAGCCGCTTCCTTGCTGTTCTGAATACAAATAGTCTCCAAGTGGAGAAGCACAGTAGCTTGGGTTTGTTTGTCAGTTTGCTGCATGTCTGGCTTTTATTACCCAAGGAAGAGCAACTGGTTACTCATTTTACCAACATCTAGGCCTACATGTCAGGTAGCACTGAGTCACTATGTTCTGTGTCATTTATGCAACCGACTATAACATCCACACAATGTTATCTGATGTTTTGGGCAGGGCATTTATTGTAGAATATTACCTGTGCATTTTGTTTTCTACAAACTGGCAACTGGGGACATGCCACGCCCTATTTCTCAACTTGGACTGTTCTGGTAACAGCAAGCTTTCGTAGAGCAAACCTCTGATTGTTTTCCTAGCAGTTGATAAATCAAGTGTCCGGGCGTCTGCTGATATTTTTGCTCTCTATTGACCTCCTTATGCTCCCTGAGTGTTTGGCGTCTCCCTTCATCCCTCATAAAGGTCTAATAAGATATCTTGATGACTTCTTATCCTTTCATTTACATTATAGAATGTGTTGACTAGTGCTGTACCAAACAATTATTTTTTTGGTCGATTAATCTATCGATTATTTTTTCGATTAATCGGATAACTACATTATTGATAATATAGAAATCCAGTCGATGC
>JAODOY010014995.1:0-26973 GCA_025399855.1 Forbesichthys papilliferus | reverse complement strand
GTGACTGTTCCGCACCCCCCCCCCCCCCCCCCCCCCACCCGCTTGCCCATGATTCAGTTCCATTGAACACTCCTCTGCTGCACCGTATGGCTCCGCCATTCCTCCTCGAGGGCCCTCCCTCCGTGTGTAGCTCACACCGTAGCTAACATGTAACAGCACTCCTTTCACGTGCCGTGGAGATCTGACCACGACTTTGCTGCTCCACCTGTTGTGAATTCTCTCCTCCTGGCTCTCCGGGATGGGGGGCAGGTCAAGTTTCACTGCTGCCTTCGTTTGGTCGCTGCATCTGCAGGCATCTGCATAGGTCTGACAAACTGTGATGTCCGTTGCTCTTAATTAAAGCCAGGGTTAGTCATTTTGGACAATGCTTGCTGGGCCTGTTACGATAACTATTTTTTGTTGGCTGATTAATTGTCCCAGAACAAATCACGATTAACGATATAATTGTCACTATAAGGACAGACAAGAAAAGACAAGGGTATAATGAGATATATATATATATATATATCGAACAAGGGAAGCTTTTCGCCACTTTGCCTATGTTCCTACGTACGGAGCCAGGGCTGTGTAGACGTGTCTGATCACTTTTTCAGAATGATAAGCGAGCGAAATGGGAGGAGATAAATTGGTGAATTTGTCTTACAAATAGCTTGCAATAGCTGACTTTACCTTTAACCTTGTGTAGAGCTGGCTGCCAAGGCTGAGGATTTGTGTGCTAATTGAGGCATATGAAATCACTGGTTCAGACACTGCAGACTGTGTGTGAGGCTTAAATCACTTTGCTTGTTGGACACAGCAGACAACCAACAGCGGTTAGGGGAATCATCCAAGAGATTTAGTCCCAAAGTGGCGTGGCACCATGAATCGCAATGCAAAACGAGTACGAGGTTTACAAACTGTAGAGTTGCAGAATGGAGATGTATTTACTGTATCATGTTAATTGGATGACAGAGCTATTTAGAGGCCGTCTCATGTATTCACCCCACCTTACCGCAAGCTTGGCACCCTTCCCTGTTTGATCCAGTTCCGCCTCATTCCGGAATGTGTCATTTGATGCTTAATAAGCTAATATGCTAGTCTACCTGGCTGCCAGTCAGACCTCTCCGACGGTGCCTGATCATCAGGCATGCGGTGTCTCTGTGGTCAGGTGTGACCATTGCCGTGAGAACCGAGCGCATGAACGAGACTGCGCAGCTGGGGTCTGCGGAGTGGGGAACGTGCCCGCTGCATCTGTTCTGTAGGGAACATGCTGTTGAGGAAACGCCTCATGGATGAGAATGGCTGGCTGCATGGAAGGAATGATGGCCCACGTCCTCTTCATTCCTCCCCCTTCCTCGTGTGTGTGTGCGTGTGTGCGTGCGTGCGTGTTTGGTCCTAACCATGTGATGTTCCTCCTGACCAGCACCAAGATAGAGAAGGAGAAGAAGGAACATGCCAGGCAACACGGCATGATCAGGACAGAGATCAGCGGTGCGGAGATCGCAGAGGAGATGGAGAAGGAGAGGAGGTTCTTCCAGCTGCAGATGTGCGAGGTTTGTACTGCTGGAAATGCCGAACCCTTTGTTTAGAGCGACGCTGATCCATTCTTGCTCTGAAACGCAATCGTGCACGAAGGTGCACATGGCTGTGTGGTTAAGAATGGTATGGGCCTATGGGCACCTTAGGGAGAGGAGTTAGAGATCAGTATGAGCCTATGGGAACCTTAGGGGGAGGAGTTAGAGATCAGTATGAGCCTATGGGCACCTTAGGGGGAGGAGTTAAAGATCAGTATGAGCCTATGAACACCTTAGGGGGAGGAGTAGAGATCGATATGAGGCTATGAACACCTTAGGGGGAGGATTAGAGATCAGTATGAGCCTATGAGCACCTTAGGGGGAGGAGTAGAGATCAGTATGAGGCTATGAACACCTTAGGGGGAGGAGTAGAGATCAGTATGAGGCTATGAACACCTTAGGGGGAGGATTAGAGATCAGTATGAGCCTATGAGCACCTTAGGGGGAGGATTAGAGATCGATATGAGCCTATGGGCACCTTAGGGGGAGGAGTAGAGATCTATATGAGCCTATGGGCACCTTAGGGGGAGGAGTAGAGATCGGTTTGAGCACCATAGGGGGAGGAGTAGAGAATACTACTATGGGCACCTTTTAGGGGGAGGAGTAGAGATCGGTATGAGCCTATGAGCACCATAGGGGGAGGAGTAGAGAAGAGTGCAGTTTACTCTGTCTGAACCAAAACACTGTACTCTGTACCACAGGCATGACATCTTGATTTGAACTGTGAATGGAGATGTTACTTTATGGTGCATTGCGTTATACTGCAGGTAGGTCCTGCGTAAGCATACTATGTTCATAACGTAGCTACTTCATCATGGAAGTTTTCCCTTGAAAACTTGAGAACTAAGAGGTGTCGGCATTAAGTATATGCAGTCTTTCAGAGCTCTTTGAAGGCCCTGTGTGAAGGGCGTGTAGCCCCTGTAAACAGCATCTGTATGCCACACTGGCCCGACGAGGTACGATCTGTATTCCCTGCCTGTCCAACAGTATCTGCTCAAAGTCAACGAGATCAAGATCAAGAAGGGAGTGGACCTGCTGCAAAACCTCATCAAGTACTTCCACGCACAGTGCAAGTAAGATACAGTGGGCGTGCACACACACACACACACTTACTGACTGACTTACTTATTTACTTGGCTGGCTGATTGGTGAGTAAACACTGAGAATAAATTTTCTGTGTACAGTTTCTTTCAGGATGGCCTGAAAGCCGTGGACAACCTCAAGCCTTCCATCGAGAAGCTGGCTACAGACTTGCACACGGTGAGACCCTGTTTATGCTCCCTGAGGTTGTGCTTAATATACAGTATCTCTTATATGTTGAATAACAGGACATGCTGCCTCCAGGCCTATTATGTTGCGCACCACATTTGTGCTTCAAATAAAAGTCTCCCCTCAGGTGGGAGAAGCTGTTATTAAACCTTTTTTTGATATTGGAGTCTGGTTCAAACTGCATGTTCTGGTTTTTTCTTCTGTCTCCTTCACCTCTACATCTTGGGAGCAATATAATATTTAAATAGTACATATGGGACTTTTGCCAAAGATATGACTCCCTCAGTCTGATAACTGAGGGTTGCTTGGTAACAGCAACATTCTCCGCCTCCCTTGGCATCATCACTCTTCTAGTATTGGATCGGTTATATTGTCTGCTGTATTTATTATAGTTTGTATGTTCTGTCCAATGACTCCTCGGACAGATAAAGCAGGTGCAGGACGAGGAGAGAAAACAGCTCACACAACTACGAGATGTGCTCAAGACTGCTCTGCAGGTGGAGCAGAAGGAGGTAACACACACACACACACTTACTTTTTCACTCTTTTCATCTCCCCAAGTACTGTGTGAGGTCTGAAGGAGCAACATGAGTGTATAATCTAAACAACAAAGCTGGTTAGTTAAGTCTATGAGATTGAGAGCCCCTCTTGTACGACTGCTCCTCTCTCATAAAGTAGCTGCATTTTCAAACAAGTTGCACTGAACGTCGTGGTGGTTTTATATGTATATATTATGTGTGTGTTTCTTTTTTTATATATATATAACCACCACTCTTAGCTTCAATATTATACAATATGCACATTGGAGTCATCACTAGCTTTACTACAAGACAAGTTACTTTTCTTGTGAAATGCATTTGGCCAGAACACAGCATTTTTCTTGTCAGCTGGATTTGAAGAATTAAAGAAATTAACATTCCACTGGGAAATAATAGTTCACATAAGAATTATGTGTCTGTGAATGTAGTTAATGCAACCACGGTCTCATGTGTAAAATGCTCTCTTTTCTCCTTTGCTGCATCCCTCTTTCGTGAACCAAGTCTAGGAGAGTAAGTGGATTTATTAGAAATAATTTCTGTGGTTGTGCGCTTTGTCTGTTGTGTTGCGTTTTCGACGTAAATGCCTTGTTGGTTGAGTTACACTTTTGGTATTGTTCGTAGATGCTTCACAAAAAGTCACTGTAGTTTGGCATTTGCAGTTGAAATGTTTCACGTTTATGTACATTTATTTTGAGGTCAGAATTTGATTAGTCCTTTGAACTGTGTGTGTCTGCAGCATTTCAATCCTGGTAGCTCGTCCCCCCTCTTATGTTTCCTGTAGCATTTCCTCACAGGAACTTCAGTCAGTCCCACCAGAGCTGGGCCTTTGTTGTGTTGTTACATTACAGTCTCAAAACAAGTTTAAACTGAAAATATACTGTGTGTATATATACTGTAAAAAAAATAGATGTGTGCTGAATAGCAGCTAGGCAATATCTGCAAACCTGATTTATAAAAAGTCTTGAAAAGCTCTATGAAACTAACTCGGTATTATATAATATTTCTATAAACAAACGTCCACGCAGTTGAAGTTGTTTCCTAATGCTTCTCCCCAAGGACTCCCAGGTGAGGCAGAGTGCCACTTACAGCCTACACCAGCCACAGGGCAACAAGGAGCATGGCACTGAGCGCAGTGGGCACCTCCAGAAGAAAAGCGACGGGTGAGCGCTCTCTGTTTCTCACACGAGTAGGGAATGGAAGTATTTTATTTTTAAAGAAGCGATGAAAACCGGCAGGGCTCGTGCTCGGTATCTTGATTCCACATCTGTGGCATAACTAATTAGTGTTGTGTTCTGTATATGAGGAATCTCACTTCTGCTGCGTGGGCCCATTGGTCCATGTTAGTCGCGTGGTACGCCAGTACGCCAGTGTTACCTGGTTCCTGTATGTACTGTATGCGGCAGGACAATCTAGTGGTGTTCAAGTGTGCGTTGTTGCACTCCCATGCAGAATGTAATCAGCCTTGCGCAAGATGTTTAACCCTTAAACTGCTGGGAATATTTGTAAGTGTACTCATTGTAAGTAAGTAGCTTTGGGTGAAAGCGTCTGCTAAATGGCCTGACTGTAATCTGTGTGCACGCTTTATTGTGTGTGTGTGTGTGTGTGTGTGTGTGTGTGTGTGCACTCGAGCACATACTAAATGAACCAATCCTGTGTGTGACAGGTTAAGAAAGGTGTGGCAGAAAAGAAAGTGTACAGTAAAGAATGGATACCTCACAATTTCACACGGCACGGTAAGAAATGCATCGGGCTGCTTGGAGCGCGGAGCACCTTTTGGGCCGGAGCCAATGGGTACAAAATGTGCTTCATCTGGTCTTTCCAGCTTGTCTATACTACAAATGCAGCGAGCATCGGTCTGAGTAGATGTTGTAATGTACTGTAGATGCAATTGTCACACACACAGCTCCCATAACGTTGAATGTGGAAATAACAAAACAATAATTTCTGTCTGTGGTTATAAACGGGCTGTGAAGGTGTGTGAGAGGCTGATTAGGCCTACAGTATTCTTGGCTTCATGCCAATGCGTGTTTTGCGTATATAGACCCACCACATGCATACCAAGTGTTAAATGTGAGCGAGTGTGTTCACACCAATCATTGTGTTCACACCTGACTGCAGTCAAACATCTGTTTTTAGAAACATTTTTTTTCTCTCTCTTTCAGGCAAACAGGCCACCAGCTAAACTCAACCTGCTCACTTGTCAGGTGAAGCATAATCCAGAAGAGAAAAGGAGTTTTGACCTCATATCACGTGTGTTAACCTTCTTTTTAAAGTGTTGTTTCCCTATTATATTGGTTAGACTTGCTAATACACACACACGCTAATAAGTGCGTTAGCTAAAGAACAGCTGCACAAAGACATTGCTTAAGTGCATCTATCGTTAACATTCTGTCAGAGAGAACAGCATAATAAATATAATAATAATATTATATTATAATAATAATAATATAACGACATACAATTGAATAATGTTCCTCCAATATCTTCTGTACAGAAATGCTAAAACAGTACAAATGCATCTACACTACAGTAAAAGATACAGGAAGCCCTAAGCTAGCATTATGGCCACAGTGGACCCAGATATAGAGAATCAACCCACTAATGGTATCAGTCGTGTCACCGTGCTAGAGAGAACACCTCGGCACAAAGCGCCGGGGCGCTCATTGCGGACAGTGTAAAAATAGTTATTTTATTAACGCTGACCCATGTCTAAATGACACCTCTCTTTCTCTCGCAGATGACAGAACGTACCACTTCCAGGCCGAGGATGATGCAGACTGTCAGATGTAAGAGTCTCCCTCTCTATATGTGTCTATGTATATCTGTGTCTCTCTCTCTCTCTCTGCATGTGTGTATAAAGGAGCAATAATGATGGGATTATATTTTGTATGTGAAACAACATTGAAACATAAAATGGAATATACTGTTGTCTAATAAGTGCTCGCCCCCCCTCCGCCCCCTGCCCATGCACATCTCCTCCTCTTCCTCCCTCTTATATAACTGTCCGACCTTGTTTCCTCCCCTACATTAATCCTTATCTCCTCCTCCTCCTCCTTTTCTATTGCATCCGTCTCCGTCCTCCTATCCCCTCCTTGTCGCTTCTCACTCTGCCTGCCTCGTACCTCTCCTCTCCTCTCCTAGTTGGATATCGGTGCTACAGAACAGCAAGGAGGAGGCACTAAACCAGGCGTTTAAAGGAGACCACCACGTAGGGGAGAACAACATCGTCCAGGAGCTCACCAAGGCCATCCTGGGCGAGGTGAAGCGCATGACTGGGAACGACGTCTGCTGCGACTGCGGCGCTCCCAGTGAGTGGCGGGCGAACGGAGACAATGGGAGACATGTTATGCGTGTTTAATGTTGTTAGTGTTGACATCGAAGCCCCAGGGAAGTGATATGCGTCTTTGTACTGGATGGTACAGTGAGTAAACTGAAGATCTGCTCAAAGAGGGGGAAAAAAACGTATAAATACATTGTAGTTGCGTCTGATGACCAGAGTGGCCGCCAGCGTGCCGAGTCACCCAAGCGCAGCTTTAATCACAGGAGTAAGTCTTCTATTTAACACAGCCTCCTACACACTTCGGCCTAGCCACGCTCCTCTGATGCCGTACTACACAATTCCCTTAGGCCAGTTTTTAAAAGAGCAGAAAATGCTGTTCATGCTTGGGCTGCCTGTAGTGCAAGGCCAGTGTGTCACCTATGTACTTGGCCTCTTTTTGCACCCAATTACTCTTGTATATCTTTTTACCCATCATTCCTAACCTCCATAATCTCTCCGTCTCTCCTGCTCGCTCCCTGTCAGACCCTACGTGGCTCTCCACCAACCTGGGCATCCTGACCTGCATAGAATGTTCTGGAATCCACAGAGAGCTGGGCGTCCATTACTCCAGGATCCAGTCCCTCACGCTGGATGTCCTCAGCACCTCAGAGCTCTTGGTAAAAAGTCTTCCGTCGACCGTATTGTACCAGGAAGACTTCTATATAGTTCAGGAAAGAGACTGTAATATAGAAAGATGCCAAGAGCTGTCGTAGGTCATATGAGAGATGAAAAGAAAAAAAGAAAGCGAGACAGACACTCTTAACATCCAACTGTCTGCATCATCCTATTAGAGATGTGGCTCTGGAGGGATGGGAGAGCAGAACAGCAATGCCCTTGGCCTGGTTCTGTTCCCCTCTGCTCCTCTGGGATAGCCCGCGTCACAACAGACCTCAGGCTCCGAATCGCTAACATTTTATTGGGCCTTCCTAATCGCTGCTTGGTGTGGAGATTTATTGCCAGTGGGTCTGGCTTGATTAAATGCTCCCAGCGGTGATTGCTTTGCTGCTTGTTAGATGCCAGATGAACTAGCCACAGTGAGTTGGCGGTACAGTATTCTGTTCATAACACTTGTCCGTGCTAGCCCGCAGCTCTTGGTGTTAGTTGAGGGTGGTAGAATGCTTTCTGTGTCAAATGAATTGTACTGTAACCATGGCGCCCTTTAGGGTAAGCAATAGTTCTCAAACCATGGTTGGGAAGAGGGTACCCCATGAAAGGTTGTGATATGCTTTTCGGGGGGCTTGAGGTCAAATTCAAGATTTAATTTTTTTTTTTTTTGAGTCTTTTTCTTCACTGGCTTATAGTTAACTTAGGAAACAGTCAACACTTTCTCTGTGGAGATCAAAAAGTCTGAGAACCACTGATTCCCACTTTGATTATGTGTGTTTGTGTGTTACAGCTGGCCAAGAATGTTGGGAATGCGGGATTTAATGAAATCATGGAGTCTTGCCTAAGTGGTGAAGATGTGGTCAAACCCAACCCCACCAGTGACATGTAAGTCATCTCTGCTGTGTCTCCCACCAGTGAGAGTCTCCACCCATCTAACCAGAACCCAATTAAGCTGTCATTACAGTTGGCCTCGGGTTATTGAACAGACACCTCTCTGTGCTATTGACCTTTGCCCTATTGGAAAAGTATTGCTCTCTCACTCACTAATACACGTGCACGCACACACACACACACTGTCCTTCAATCATCATTCACACTGAGGCAGCTTGGCATATAATTGCTAGTCATTTTAGCGACACAGGAGTACAATAAGCTTAAAGGAGGTCAGGTGGGTGCAGTTGTGCACCTCACAAACGCACTGTAGTGGTGACTTTTGTTTGCTGCAAGTTAGTCTCCGAGGTTAAGGGAAAGCATGCGATGGTAATGTGCATATACGTAGTATGCATGCCATGCACATTGTGTGTACCTCACAAGGACATATATGCCTCTCAAAGCCATTCCTTGAGCTCGATGTAGCCCTTGCAATACAGTAAAGAGTAATTTGCTTGCTCACAGGCAGGCAAGGAAGGACTTCATCACAGCCAAGTACCTGGAGAAGCGTTTTGCCAGGCGGAAGTGTCCGGACGGAGTGTCCAAGCTCCACACGCTGTGCGACGCCGTCAAGGCCCGCGATATCTTCTCCCTCATACAGGTGTACGCCGAGGGGGTGGACCTCATGGAGCCCATCCCGCTGGCCAACGGACACGTCAGTACACCTGCCTAGAGAGCTTTTGGCTGTGTTGTGTGTGTGTGTGGGCTCTGTCGTGGAAAAACCTTACCATACCATAACTGTAATATTATTTCTAATGTGGTTAATTATTTGTGTCTATGTAAATATACCGCAGGGCTCCAGACTGCAACCAATCAGTCGCATTTTGCGACTATTTGTTTTTAAAAGTGCGACTAAATTTAACTAAAATAAAGTAAGGTGATCTTGTGGGCCGCCGCTTCACAATTCCAGTTTTAGGTTTAAACTTCCGCATTCAAACGAATCATTTCAAATAAATCGTCCTCCCTATCCACAACAGAGCAAGTAGCCTATATAATTTTCTCCTCAGTCAGGCAGGCGGAGGATTACGACCCCGAATAACTAGGAAAAAGGTTATACCAAGATCTACCAAGCCAACATTAAATTAGATTGATTTTAGGGTTTAAACAAATCAGTAGTCACACAGACCTACGTATACGAACCAAACCAGCGGCTATATAGTTGTAGTAGACCGGGCAAGATCCTGCGTTTACATTCTCACAATTCCATAGCACAAGTGGCTAATCAAATGAAAAATTAGTAGCCTATAATGTAGTACATGATTGTTGTAGCAGCAATAATTCATAACCTCTTTTGGTCTGTTGTTTTGTGTTTGACCCCGGCGCTCTGTTGTGAATGTGAATTTATGCAAATCCAAAGATTACAATGATTCTGGCTGGAGGAGATGAAGAACCACCTCAGACACAACCGATGAGTGCATGCGGAAAAGCACAAGAGCAGTAGGCATACAAGTTGCTGTAGAAAGGGGGATGTCTACTGTGTGCGTAATATGGGCAATACGGCCCATCCATTGTAGGAAACTCACCATGCTAATTATAATACATTATTATGATTAGCGATACACACTGCCTTTTTGTGCGCCCCTTGTAAAAACTCTCCCATAGTACTTGTCATCGTAGCGCTCTTCATGAGGCCGAATTAGATTGCCTTCCTCTGGGCCTCTCTTCCGTTGAGCAGTCATTCATTAAAAACTAATATTCTCAGTATTGAAGAGTGTTATTTTTTGGTATTTCAGGAACAAGGAGAAACGGCCCTTCATCTCGCAGTCAGACTAGTGGACAGAACATCTCTGCACATTGTAGATTTCCTCACGCAGAACAGGTACTGTAATACTTAATACAGTGAACAGCAACATTGCATTATGGAGGAAACACCAGAACACACTGTATATGCTGTATATACAGTCATTTAGATAAAAACTATGAGCAGAGGCATTTCTTCACATCTGTATTGCAAACCATAACCCAAGCCTTCCCTGCTGTGTGTGTGTGTGTGCGTGTCCTCTAGTGTGAATCTGGACAAGCAGACAGCCAAAGGCAGCACAGCGCTGCACTACTGCTGTCTGACCGACAACAGCGAGTGTCTCAAGCTGCTGCTCCGAGGGAAAGCCTCCATAGAGATAGGTATGGAAAACATACACAATCAGCAATCAGTCTCCTTGGCTACATTCACTCAGAATAGCACGGATCACTTAAATCACGCTGTGTTGGCTAATCAGAGCTCTTCTCCAATGTATGCTGTACATTTACAGAAAACAAAATGCTAATTTCTCACCGTCGTAAAAGGTGCAACAAGACAATTACGCATGTTTGTATATACAATGTAGTTTTCACCTGTATTCTGAATTCATGGTCAAGTGGAGGTTAGGTTTGTACATTAAACTGCCTATTTGTTTAGTATTAGAATACTCTGCAACACTCTTGTTTCAGTTATGTTTGCTGATAAGACACAAAGAACTCAAAACACCTGTGTGTCAGAGTACAGAGGCTTCTATTTCTCTTTCTCAGCTATTTTCGTATAAACACACACACACACACACACACACACACACACACACACACACAACCTTGTCTCCACAGTAGAAGGCACACCATTTCAGAGTGAACGGACATTATTCTTGCTAGAAATCTATTTATCTCTTTTTTTTCAACTGGTTGATAATTTCCCCTTGTGCACACAAGCACACGCACAAAAACACACACACACCGGCACGTTTCCCTCCCACTGGACCCAGATCTTAAGCTTCGTTCCCAGGGGAAGTGTCTTTGCCAGCAGACCCTGACGTCTGTTTCTCACAACATCCTAATCTCTCTGCCCCAGTTCAACGTTGAGAGAGAGAGGGAGAGAGAGAGGAACCAAAACAATGGATGGCTCAGTGTTAGGCAAATAACATAATCATACTATTTACTAGAAATGTGTCCATATTCCAAAATTGAGAATAAGTAAATATTCTGTAAACATTTTATTTTCATTTATTGTGTTCTGTTGTGGGTCTCGTCTTTTAAAAACCCTCAGTGGAGATAACCTACCTTAAATGTAGACTCCTCCAATGTGTCATACCCTCCGCAGCGCCCCAGCCTATTTGCTATGTTTTGAAACGCGTGTGTGCACAAAAGTGCACTTGGCTCTAGGTGTGGGTTAGAGAAGATGGGAGTCAATGAAGGCTGTATGAGGAGTATATTGATATAATCAAGGTCTTTGCAACAGTAAATTTGTACCTTTTGTGGAACTTTTTATATAAACCAGAGAAACATGGGTTTGCGTCACGCGGCCATGCTAACGCTGAGATCTCTCTGTTGTAGCTAATGAATCAGGGGAGACACCGCTGGACATCGCCAAGAGACTAAAACACATCCAGTGTGAAGATCTTGTGAGTTTCCCCGACTGTTTACTCACAGTATATCTAGATAACATATTTGCCTGCGTAGTCATCGCATCGTAAAGATGTCCAAATGCCGTTAGTCATTCTTGTGGGCGTGTACTCTTTGTCGGTGTGTAGCTGAACAAGGCGCTAGCGGGGAAATTCAACGCCCACGTCCACGTGGAGTATGAATGGCGCCTGCAGCACGAAGACCTGGACGAGAGCGACGAGGACCTCGATGAGAAGGTGCGGATAAGCCCCTTGATTAATTGCAGCCTGTACATGTACAGTACATACGCAGCAGCTGTAACTTCTCCACACCAAAGTCACATGCACCTTAAGCCTCCACAAGGCTCTCCACCAATACAACACACAGAACAGTGCCCAGGAGGTATGTGCACAACCTAACAGACGTGTTACTCCATACTTGTATACTGTGATGGGTATATACAATAACTCGGCGGTTCCCATACATGTTATGCCTAGTCCACACGTACACTGCTATGTTTAAATAGGTACCTTTTTCTACGCGGTTTGGCCTGTCGCTTACACGTGAACGTGATACGATCACTAAAAACTGAGTCTAGGCAAACTCATTCCAGGGCAAAGTTAATTCAACTCTGTGTTCAGGAGTAGACAGGTAAAACAGTTTTTGGCTTGTAACATCAGTTTGTGTGACATCAGAGTGTTTGCTGTTTAAACTCTGTTTACATCAGAGAGAATTTAAGTTAACACTGCGCTGCATCACCCTGAACACACCATCCCCACCGTAAAACATGGTGGTGGCAGCATCATGCTGTGGGGATCCTTTTCTTCAGCAGGCACAGGGAAGCTGGTCAGAGTTTATGGGAAGATGGATGAAGCCAAATACAGGGCAATCTTAGAAGAAAACTTGTTGTCTGCAAAAGACCTTCCAGCAGGACAAGGACCCTAACATACAACCAGAGCTACAATGGAATGGTTTAGATCAAAGCATATTCATGTCTGAGAATGGCCCAGACAAAGTCCAGACATAAATCCAATTGAGAATCTTTGGCGAGACTTGAAAATTACTGTTCAGACGCTCTCCATTCAATCTGACTGAGCTTGACCTATTTTGCAAAGAAAAATAGGCAGAAATGTCAGTTTCTAGATGTGCAAAGCTGGTAGAGACATACTGTACAGTCTTGCAGCTGTAATTGCAGCGTAAGTTTGTAAAAATGAAATATTTCACAATTATGTATCACTTTGTGTTGGTCTACCACAAAAAATCCTAATAAAAAAACATTTTTGTTTGTGTTTGTAACTTGTCAAAATGTGAGAAAGTTCAATGAGTATGACTTATTTTGCAAGCCTGTGTGTGTCTATATATATCTGTCTCAAAATTTAGCAAATGAGGGAAACCTGTTTTTTTAATTAATCCGTGGACATCAGTCTGTCAAAGACCCACTATCCCCTGGTGGTGATTGATGCAGAACAGCCGGAATATTTTTTAATATAGTAGTCATTGTATATAAGATATTTGATTTGATTTCAGGAAATCATCTTCTCTCCCCGTCCTCCCAACTATGTGAACTACTGCTTTAACCCCTTCTTCGTCTCTCCTCTGGGAACTTCTAGCCCAGCCCTCATCGAAGAGACGAGCGTCCGGTGAGCTGTTACACGCCAGCCAATAACTCCCACCACCATAACCAGCACCTTCACCACCACCACCACCACTACCACCAGCCCAACCCAGGCTCCATGGCCAAGGACAAGCAGCGGCCCTACTTGCCCAGCCTGGTGAACAACGAGACCTACGGCACCGTCCTCAACGCCACCCCGCCGCCCCCAGGCCAGCTGGGTGCCCCTCCCTCCTCACCCACCTCCTGCACCTCCCCAGCGCCCCCCCTGCCTCCGAGGAATTTAGGTAGGTGGTGGTGGTGGTGTTTCTCTCTGTGAAAAGCCGGTGTGTTCCAGTGCCAGTGCCAAAATGAAGTGGATCTATTAAAAACAGGGTCAGTCGTTCTTGCAACTTGCAACAGCTCAAATCAAAACAGTATCGCTCCGCAGGTTTGTTGATATGAGAGGTGTTCACCACTTTGTTTATATTGCTATATATGGAGCCAGGGCTGTGTATAAGTATCAGATTATGTTTTCAACATGCACAGAGACCATTGAGATAGCGAAATGTGAGGAGCTATTAGTTGAATTTGACAAAAAAAAAAAGTGTATTAGCTTAGCATTTAGCTTGCTGACTTTAATTATACATATAGTGGGATTTAATTATTTATAATTATATCACTGTGGCTATTTACATTTACAGTATTTGGCAGACGCTTTTATCCAAAGTGACTTACATGTAGAACATTTGTCAATAGTTGGACAGGCCATACACAAGCAAATAAGCAAACAATATTCTATTACAGGATAATTCTAACAATAACAGAATATTGTCATCATGACTACTACCATGTCAATATCAGTGGTTCTTTCTAGGCTTCTGTACCCTCTTTCAGTGATGTACAAGCAAAGTAGCCTTTTACAGGGCATGAATAGAATAAACACTTTATTAAACTGAAGTGAAGTTGGCTGAAAAAATCAATGGAGTGATACCGTATTTAAGGAGTAATACTTTTAAAGTGTCCTCAAATAAGAAAGTTACCAAAGTTTTAGACAATATTTTGTAGACAGCCATTGTGTTCTTACCAAGAAGAGTGCAATTTCAGGTCAATGGCGTTAGTACTTAGCATTTGGCCTTAATAACATTAGACTACCGTAAGTATCTAATTTAGCACTGTGACCTTTTAAACACCACAAAGGTCTCATAGTAGGAGTACTACTTTTAGTATATTCTTAACCTCCTAAATTAGTGTCTCAGATAAGAATCCACTTCACTGTAAGCAAGAGGGCTTGCAAATTAGCTTGAAACCAATAAACCAGCTGGTGATAATTTATCCGTCTGTATGACACTTTTGTAAAAGGTTGCTGAATAAAAAATAGGAGATAGCAGATGTTCTTTATGTTAATGAATGTCTCTGGTGTTGAAGCTCTTGCTTCTCTAGCAACTGCCTCATCCGCTAGACATTCTGCAATAACGTTAGTGGTCTACTGGAGACCTGCCAGCCCTCCTTCCCCACCTCAGCCCCGGCTACAAATTCTACACATACCCTCCTCATATGGAACCGTCTCTACCAATCACACTCAAACGGCAATGGCCTGACTTCAAACGTGGACGCTCGCCCTGCTAAAATGGAATGTATTTCTCTGTGTCTCTCTCTCTCTCCCCCCCCCACACACACCCCTTTCCCCCCCACCCCCCCGGCCGGTTGTTTAATCCGTTATTCTGTCTCTCCCTTGTTTTCTCCCCCTCTCCTCTCCACAATGGCGTCTTTGTGCGTCGCTGTAGTAGCCCATACACCCAGCCTGGGAGGGATGGGCTCCTCATCGGTGTCCCAGAGCTGGAAGTCTACTACTGTGGACCTGGCAGGTCGGCAGAGGTCATCCTCCGACCCCCCCAACATGCACCCTCCTGTGCCCCCGCTGAGACTCATTTCAACGGCAGGTGCGGAACCCCACCTGCCTCTCCCCATCTTCAATAATGGAAATACGAGCAGTCCATAGACTTTACATTATGTATTATATGCACTATACAGCACCTGAACAATCTGTGAGCTTTAGGTGGTTAAATTAGTACAGAGCTATAATTATTAATTTTATAACATTTTAACACTGCCATGCCATGAAACTTAAGCATACAACAGTATAAAGCTGTATAGAAACTACATATTATACCAAATGCATATACTGTATTTAATATAAATAAAACGGTGTAAATAGTAAAAACCACAGAAACTGATTCAGTGGTCTCAGTGTATATTGCACTACTAATGACTGAACATGTTGCGTCCCAGGCCTGGGCCTCCCTCCTGTGGCTATGGGCCTGCAGTCCAAGTCTGGTCAGGGCCCACCTGGGTCTAGAGCGGCTCCACCCAAGTCTCCCGCAGGGTACGGACACACTAACATTCCCACATACAGCAAGACGGCCATGATAGGCCACATACATCATAAACATAAATACTGTGTGTCTGTCTGTCTTGGTCTCGGTCAAGAGAAAATAAATAAATGTGCGTGTTTACGCAGGGCTGTTTGTTTTAGCATTGGTACAAGTACTGTATGTCCTCTACGGCATACAGTAAGTGTATATATTATTTAGCAGGTTCATTAGCTTCATGGGTAACCTTCCCTTCAAAGCAGCCAGAATAGCTCTCTGAGGGCTGCTTGTATCTCCAACAGTGGTGGATTATGAGGGGATATTTTTTTGTAAATACATCGGTGACCTGAGTGGAGACTCCAGCAAACAAATAACTTGCATCTGTGTGCTTCTCCCCCCTCCCAGAAATGACAAAAGCTTCAGCAAAGTGCCTGTTAATCGAACTGGATCCATTGAAAGGCCAGGTGGGTACCGTAAATGTATAGTGGAGACAAAATGGCAGCTAGTCCGTTGTGGACCACAGCACTGTACAGAAATAAGACTTTTCCATGACAAGTCCAGTTTTCTTCCGAGGGCCTGTGGAACGTTATTTTTTTTTATTTATTTATTTTTTCCTTGTCATTCTGACGTCATATCCTCTTCCTTTTCCAGCTAAGGAAGTGCCAGGATGCCCCCGGAACTCCATAGGTCAAGCTCTGCCTCCGGCCCCCATGCCTAGGAAAGCGTACCCTGTGAGTGTCGCATTGTTTCTGGTAATCATTCCTGTGGCTGTGGTCATGTTGTCCACTGTCATTCCAAAAGGGGTGGAATAACAGGATTAATGCATTTGGTCCAAGACATGGATTCCCATGTTGTTAATGGGATCCCCTTCGATGTCGCTACACTGCGTGTCACTGGGATGGTATTGGTGTAACCATGGGTTTCTTGTAGAGAAAGGACTTCCTGAGCTGTTGACACTGAACACGGCCATCGAACGCATAGCAGGGAGATCAAAGCGTAGGCAAGATGTCGTACTTGGCAATAGAATCTCTTTCCTTCCTCATCTGGGTACACACGGGTCAGACAACGGCCAGAAACAAGCGTCTTATTAGCAAGTCAAGATAGCAGATGATGGTTATGGTGTTTAGGCGGCCCCTAGGGAAACATTGTGAAGCTAATGGCAGTAGAGTGAAGATGTGTGAATACAGCGTCGTGATATCACAGTAGCCTCTTTCTTTCCACAAGATACTGTTTCATGCAACACACATAATAGTTGCGTGTGTGTGTGTGCGTGTGTGTGTTTGTGTGTGTGTACACGCATGTGTCAGAAACAGAAGCCGAAGCGAGTCCAAGCCATCTATAACTGTGCGGCAGACAATCCAGACGAGCTGACCTTCTCCGAGGGGGAGGTCATTGTTGTGGACGGAGAGGAGGACCAGGAGTGGTGGGTCAGTATCTGTCACTCAAAGTGTTTGTGTGTGTGAGCGAGCGAGCGTCCTTTTGGGACAGGCTTGAATACTAAGCTCTCCTGTTCAGTTCAGGTCCAAATCCAGCTTCTCTCTCTCTCACAAGCTCATTCTGTCCCATGTCTCCCCCAAACGGACACAGTTTTTGTTTCTACCTGCTGTTGCATCTTCGGTGGAGCCCCTTGTCTGAAAACAGCCGTATTTTATCTTGTATTCTTCCAAGCCACCGCTGCAGATGGGACCGTATTTATTCACCCTCCCTGTGTATTATTGGCCAGGCACTCCTTCCATTTGAATCCTAAAATGGTATAACACTAGTGAAGAGGTTTTTGGTGGGGTTTGACAACATGACGCATAACACAAGGCTACTTACAGAGAAGAATTCTTGTTTCATTTTTAAAAGTTATTTGGGCAGTTTGGTAATAATCACTTTGGTATTCAATTGCCTTTGTCTATCATCCTATTGTATTGCATTACCTGTAACCTTATCGTATTAATTTCTAGCTTTTTGTGCAGAAATATGTCACAGCCTTTTATTTTCAGGTATAGAAGACTTTTTAAATGACATAAGTGGAGATATTAAGGGCAGTTTTCATTACTGGTCACATAAGGTAATATTTTAAGTATAACCTTTCACTGAAAGGTTTTGTGTGATTTAGCCCTGTATAGTGTAGTTATGTGGTCTGTTAGATGGTATTTGGTAACATTTTAGTGCTGTGTCTGTCATAGTTGAGTTATTCTCTTACCTTAGTTGAAGTGTTTTGTCTTGAACTTCTACTGAAATCCATCCAGGTATGTGTTTGGGAGTGACGTGATGATGTTTGTGTCTGTTTCTCAGCTGGGCCACATCGAAGGGGATCCTAAGAGAAGAGGAGCTTTCCCTGTTACCTTTGTACACTTTATTAGTGAATGAAAGGTCCCATGGTGTCATCTTCCTTCGATTGTCCAAGTATTAGGCACTGCCAGCAAGCGTCTTCACAGCTTGGCATCTTGTCGTAGAACTGTGCTAACGACCTGTCACCGCCATGTCAACCCTGGCAACATCACCCTGGCAACGTTCTGTCTGTTCTGATTAGGATTATTATGATTTTATAAGTGATTGTATTGAAAGACTTCTCGCAATAAATGCACTTTCCACATCATCACCCTACCACATATCGGATGAAATTAAGGTTTCTGTTTCAGTATTTAAGGCAGACATATTTCTTATCGGAAAGTTCTCAAAACAGCAACATATTTTAACACAAATTGTGAATGTGAATATTGTCAACATGCGTACATCCACCACATTTCTAGCTAAATGCAGCTTTTTTTAAACAAGTATTTGATCCTAGGTGACCGAATTGAACTTTATAGAGGTCCCTCTGGTGTGGAGACGGATATATTTATGGTGCTAACCCAGGAATATGATAGCTTTGTCAGAGGGAGTACTTCCCTATCCCTCTTTTCACAGATATCGGGGATGGGGGTGCGGGGGGCTGCTGTCTTTTATAAATAGCTTTCTACTCATCACATCTGGGAGAACCCACTCTCTCACTTCTACATTTGCTTGTGTGTCAGTGCATGATAACTGCAAATTAACTGTGACATGACACATTAACATGAATGCCTATGCGGTTTTAGTGCTGTAGATCATATACAATAGCAACATGCTAAATATGTCCTTTGCTCGGGGCTGGAAGAAGCCGTCTTTCACCTGACATGTTGTTTTTTTTCTTTTCTTGGGCTGTCTCTATATCCTGCCTGTCATATGCCTTATTGCAGTAGGATGTGTGTGTGTGTCACTGCTGCTATGCCTGTAGCATTATCCACATTTTAAGATTTTTTTTCTTAACAGTCCAGTGACTTTTGGGTTTCTCCTTTGCCTTTAAAACACGTGCTCAGAGCAGTGCTCTTTATCTGTGTGGGCACCTAATTTTCTTTTAGGCGCATTAAAAAATACATAGAGCAACAAAATAATGGTATACCTATTAGAAAGCTGCGTTGAGCTCATGTTATGAAAACAAAATGATTCATTATATAGGACATTTTAATAGATTTTGATTGCAGAGCAACCTTGTGTACATAATTGTTTATATTTAACCTGAAATGAGCCTTTCATGGTTTTGTGAATGAGATTCGTGAATCGCAACCACCACACCCTCCCGTCATTATTATGAACTTACTGGAAATGGGAAGGTTTAATGCTTGTAAATAGATTTAATTTGTTATTTTGTTGATATTTAAATGTAAAAAGAGGAGACCTCTGATAAATGTCTTTTAAAAACATTGTGACGTGCTGTCGCCAGATGTGATCTTAGCTGGACCATGCCCTCTGTCTGGAACAGGAACACTGCATTGATTCCTTACTATAATGTGCAAACGTTGGGGGGGGGAACTGAAACTGGTATAATAAAATAAACAGTCCTGTTTGTCAGCCTATTTTTAATTAACCCAACTACTGTAAGCCTTGCGGTTAAACCAGAGATCTTCAACATAACATCTGGGATCTAGGGTCTCCTCAAAGGTACTGCAGGAGGTCCTCCAAATAATTTGATCCCAAACCTATTTTCTAATTAGAATTTAAATGTCAAAACATACATTAACATAAATACAACGTGTGCTTTAAATGTCTATTTTAATGACTTTGTTAGTTTCCTACTTTTATACATGGCACTATAGGCCGGGCTACACATTATTGATGGCGCGCAACTTGTTATACCATATGTAATAAGGGGTCCGTGTGCCGTGTTGCCATCAACGTGAAAACGTTCAAGACCTTCAAAGTTAAATGATGTCGTTAGACAAATGGCTCAATAGCGCCATCTGCTGGTTTAAACGCTTACACCTGTTTATCAGTTCATTTAAAGAACAGTATACTATTATGCTAGCAGTAGTACAAAATGGATTTGCTGCTGTACTTTTTACATGTTCTTCCCAGCTTAACATAGTTGAGATTCATTACAATTTCTGAAAGGGTGAAATGATAAATAACCTAAGAGCTGCCATTACAATTTTCAATGTACCATATAATGTACCTTGTCCAATTGATTATATCAGAACTGGACCAAATACATTTCAGTAAAGAAAAAATATATATTTATATATAAATAAATATATATTTATATATGAAAACAAAAGGCATTTTAATCAACTTATTTACAGTTTGCAGCCAGTCAGCAATATGTACCAGATTAAAAAAACACTTTTCCCACAACACAGTTTATATACAATGAGTATACAGTACCTGCAATATATTATTGTTCTAATGGACAACATTTTAATTTGAACATTATGTATTCAGTTTCACTCTGACATAAAATATTCCAGTACCATACATAGTCAGCACACACCACTGTAATAAAACTAAAATAAAAATGAATTAATTTCAATGTCCAAACAATCACAATACATTTGCTAACCTGATACAATTATAAATAGTACATGGGAGACAAAACAATAGTACCTTATTGTCAAAACCTTGTCCTCCATATTGCACAAAAAACTTTTTTTTTCCTCAGTTGAAAGAAAGAATACCAATTAAAATACAAATTTTTGTATTGTTATTCTGTGATACCATGAACAATGTTGTTTTTTTTATGTTAGATGTGTTTACATTACAGCTTTGACACAATACTTTTTAAATAAATGCTAACCCCTTTCCTTCCATTGCAACCCATTTTGTTAAATGGAAGATGTTATGGTGATGTCATGGTGATGTCAATATGAGTGCAGGAGTGCAAGAAAAAAATTATTTCAAGTAAATGTTTGCTTTTAAACACTGGTGGTATATCTCAAAACTATCATTATTATTATGTAATACTTAGCATTGCTTTAATATATTTCTGTAAATATGAAAGGCGCATTACAATAGGAGGGCAATGTTTTCACCAAACATAGGCCAATTTAAATAAAGCAATCTTGGATTATTCAAGTTTAACATCAACCAATCATATCACATTAAGTTACCTCTGTGAAGTTGGCACCCCATATGACTAGAATGTGAATACAAGTATTTAGATTTTGCAAACACAAATGGTGCACAAACAAATCAACATACTTTAATTCAGATTCTTATCATGGAGGTCTTTCAGTTGTATGAATCAAGCATGTAGAAATAATTATTATATATGTCACAATTGCTTACTGCAAGTCCTACATTGGTAAATTCAGAGTTTATCCCCTGTCACTCTTGTCAGTTATGATGTTACAAACCTCCTCTGGCCAGAACTCAACTACTGTATGCATGTATCTGGCCTCTTGTCAGGTCTTGATTGATGTCAGGACGCAGTCAAACGAAGCCGAGAGCACCTTGCAGATGGACTGGGCCTGCTCCTGTTGAGATAGTCAGTGAAAATTAAACATGGCTTAGTTTCCAGGCAAGTTTTCCCTCCAGAGGCCTACATGTGAGATAATATTTAAAAGACACTTCTATTTTTTCACGTAAAGTAGCGTACAAACAGTATATGTAGTGTCCATACAGTATAACATAGTGTAAATACATTATATGTAGTGTACATACAGTATACGTAGTGTAAATACAGTATATGTAGTGTCCATACAGTATACGTAGTGTAAATACAGTATATGTAGTGTACATACAGTATATGTAGTGTACATACAGTATATGTAGTGTAAACTCACTGCACTGTTGCACTGGTAAATCCAGATGCTGCACTCTTCCTCGTTGGTATCAGTGGTTTTGAGAGCCAGCAGATTTTTTCCTGCTCCAAGGCCGTCATCGTAACACAGCATGCGAACAATCAGGTAAAGAGGGTGGCGATGCAGAACATCCTGAACAGAACACAACGCAACTTGATGAGCCCTTTCACCTGTCCAACCTAGTTACTGTAACTAGATTGGACAATGCAGCATAGTAAGCTATAACAGTTAAACAGACAGTCGAAATGGTTTCTGTCAGACTCAAAAAAGCTCAACTGTTATCGAAGGACAGGCGAAAAGGGGTGTATGTGCACAGTCCATGTATGTCACTTTACACTTGTATGTAAAGAGGAATTGACATTAGTCTCTCTAATGGAGATATTTAGCACAAGTGCAAATGGCATACTGTAACAGTTGGAAGTCAACCTAAGTCACCGCTATTGAGAAATAACAGTCAAGAGAATTTCAATAAACCTAAAACGTGTGTGAGGTTGCCAATCAAAACTTGCTCCATTAGGAGGATAAAGTTAATTGTGCCATTGATCACATGACCCAGTTGACCAATTTCAAGAACATCACATGACTCAGTCAGTTTAACTTGCGCTACTCACACACTGGTCCAGCGATGCTAGCTTGACTCCATACTTGGACACTACCAAGACCATCTCCTCATCTCCAGGCACAAATGGCAAGTTCCCATCTTGCTGAAAAGTAGAGAAGAAGAGGACATTTTCAAACCTGTTATGATATATATTATTTGCCACTTTGCCGAGCACTTCACCTGGGCAGCGTCAATGTAGTTAATGAGGTCTAGAGGCTCCTGGAGAGTCTTGCTCATGGCAAACTGAAGCTTCTCAATGGCTCCCACATACTTGACCCTGAACTCCACACATGCCTCTGACACACTGTTGCCTGCACAGCACGGCAAGAGAGACGTTAGGGAAACAGACAGCGTGGTTGAAGAGATTAAGAGTACGCTGACAAGAACTAGAGCGCATTTCAGATCGGATGGGACTCTGACCTGAGCTCCTGGTGGAGTCAGTGTCAAGACTGGCAACAGTGCTTGATCTGGAAAGACCTCCCAAACTGGAGTCTACAGACTGCAAACGCACAGAAACACACACTAGAAATGCAAGGGGCTGACTTGTCATAACTTTAATAGTGCCAGGATGCATGCACACACTCGTGTGTGTGTGTGCGTGTGCGTGTGTGTGTGTGTGTGTGTGTGTGTGTGTGTAGAGCCATACCTTGCTCTTAGTGCTAATCTCACTGCTCTGGGAACTGCTGCTGCTGTGGCGCTTTTTTACTTTCCGGAACATCCTTCACCATGACGACGTTCAACCACTATTGCCTAAAAATAGCATACAAATTTAAACAATAAAATAATAAAATGGTATTGCTATATATATGTATATATGCTATATGTGATTACCATATGGTAGTCAGGAATTGTCCTTGGCCATTGACCAACATAATAATATATATATGGTTTCCCTTATCCACCATTTGTGTACCAATTGAAATGTGTAACAAGTAATGTCCTTTATACTTCTTTTTTATTTTTTTTATTAATGTATCTGGTGTAAAAAAAAGGATAATACAAAGCTACCTATCTTACTCTGTACTTTTTTCTGTGCATACTTACATGACTGTCTAATAAATCATCTGTGTGTTAACGGAAAGCTGTCGCTATGATAAACAACTCCTCCCAACCCAACTGTAGTTCACCACATCAACGCAACTGTACCGTAAGGAAAATGGTAGAATAGAATATCAAAGTGATTGCCACACATAGTGGACATACCTACTTATAGCATACCTCTATTGAGCGATACAATGAGGGGTGATTTATTTCTTCAGCGAGTGACTTTTTCCTTTCTGTTTATCTGTCCCGACCTGTGCTTGACACTTCAGCTTCCTTTGTGCTCCACACACAACCTCCGCCCAATGCTACTTAAAGGGGTCGCAACAAGTATGTAGTATGTAGGGCATATCATGGTAGATGGCACAGTAGCGGTATACTTCGTGGCATACACATGTATTTGTTTTTCATAAAATATTTTTTCTGATTTGTTGTATTAAAATTAATTCATGACAATAAATTTCCCAAATATATTAGTTATCTCGAGCGGACTGTGTTACTTATTTTTTTAAATCCAGTCGGCATTATTATTGCGTAGCACCGGTAATGTGACGAGACCGCCCTCCCCCCCATAACCGCACGCCCATTCATTCACAACAAACTACAGGTTTTGTACATTACGTTGCAGTAGCTAGCATATAATACTGTATACGTATTATATTCTTATGTTATGAGTTATAACATTAACAGCCATGGCTTCAAAACGTAAAATGGACGTGGCTGTTCCCGCTGAAGAGAGCGATCAACTCCTCATTCGACCATTGTAGGTTCTGTGAATGTTCCACTGCAATCTTGATTTATGAAGGAAATTAATGCGTATGAACGTATGTGTGTCCAGTTCTAACCCCAATACATGAATAATGCAATACTAATATTATGTTTCACGTGTAGGGGTGCTGGTCAGGAGGTTGGAAGGTCATGCATCATCCTGGAATTCAAAGGGAGGAAAATAATGGCAAGTTCGCATTCGTATGCTCTTTCGGCAGCTGTGCTCTGCTCATTTATGCATTTGCTCCTTGTATACTATTATATAAGAAACCATCAATCCAGTATTTCCAGTTGACGGGGAGTACGGGTGTTATTGCAATAATTTTAGTTTAACTACTGTACTACTCCGTAACTATAGCCTAATAAAATGTCATGTGCAGCTGGATTGCGGCATTCATCCTGGTTTAGACGGAATGGATGCTCTGCCATACATTGACTTGATTGACCCAGCCGAGATAGACCTGCTGCTCATCAGCCAGTAAGTTCAATGCATTTTATTTTATTGTTTCTTCTAGTTTTAGTAGAATATTCCCTTTCAATTAGCCTAGCATTTGATTTGTTTTGTTGTTATGTTAAAAAGTGTTTTTTACTAGTAATATGTTATCAATCATTTCAATTTGGGGCCATGAATATTCAAAGCAACTTCTCTAGACATTAGTGTTTCATATTGACCTTGTGTGTCACTCTGCCAGCTTCCACCTGGACCATTGTGGAGCCTTGCCCTGGTTCCTTCAGAAGACCAGCTTTAAAGGCAGGACCTTCATGACCCACGCCACTAAGGCCATCTATCGCTGGCTGCTGTCTGACTACGTGAAAGTCAGGTGGAGAAGGCTGTCGCTCATAGCTATTACTCGCTAAATACTATGCACAATACACAATGATGTCATGCTATCAGTATAGCATGGTATTAGAAGATATATTGGTGCTAATAATCATTTGGTCACATTATCGCCTTGCAGCAACATCTCAGCAGATGACATGCTCTACACTGAAACAGATCTAGAAGAGAGCATGGATAAGATCGAGACCATCAACTTCCATGAAGTCAAAGAGGTGGCAGGGATCAAGTTCTGGTGCTACCATGCTGGCCACGTCCTGGGGGCTGCCATGTTTATGATTGAGATTGCTGGTGTCAAGGTAATAACAACACCTTTATTAAAAGGATTTATTTAAAATCGTATTGTTTTCATTGCGTGTTTAGGGACATAGGCTGAACGCACGTCCATGGTCTCTCTTGTTCAGTCTCATGTTTACTGCTGAGCTGTACTGAATTCTGTTTGTCCCTCTCAAGCTACTGTACACTGGAGACTTCTCCCGTCAAGAAGACAGACATCTGATGGCAGCAGAAATCCCCAGTGTCAAACCTGACATCCTTATCATTGTACGTCCAAAATGCTTAGCCTATGTGAGGTACGCAACTTGTGTAATCCACCTAGCGCGTTTTTAGCGCGCAGAGCGCCCCAGCACCTCATTTTCAGAGCGCTTCCTGAGCACTTCTCTCCAGTGGTTGTTGGTAGGCTGCACAATAAAAAAAACGACATTGACGACTTCAGCGCTGTTGCAAAAGTTGAGGTGTTTTCTGAACTGAAAGCGTCTGGAATACAGCGCTCAAAGAACGCTGAGCGCCTGCAGCGTTTTTGATCCGAGGGCGCTCAGCACCAGCAGCGCTGAACTACATAGGGTTTGAAATTGAAAATGGACGCTCTCAGCGCTAAAAAAGGCATTTGGTGGACACAGGCCCTTTACAGTATTACAACATTGACTTGTAACTGTATGTCGACTCGTCTTTTGTTAGGAGTCAACATACGGTACCCACATCCACGAGAAGAGGGAAGAGCGGGAAGCCAGGTTCTGCAACACCGTTCATGACATTGTGAACAGGGAAGGCCGCTGTTTGATCCCCGTGTTCGCCTTGGGCAGAGCCCAAGAGCTGCTGCTCATCCTGGGTGAGATGGCCCGATAACGCTGCCTGCTCTGCAGATCGTTGGTTGCTATTTGCTCTAGAGAGCTCATTACCGGCCCACTGTAGGAGCTCTTTTCATCATGGGGTGATGGCACTGATGTATGCTAGGCAATGCTTATTTTGTTCATGGCATAAATTACTTTGTAGCAATGGATGTGACATGATTAAGGTCATTTATTCACCCGATCTTTATTAATTAGCCTATGTATGGTAAATCACTCCCTGATAGCATTATGTCACCCCAGACTTCCACGCAGGCTCTGCTTTTAAACAAGGGAACAAGGGAATTTCCAGATACAAATTTGGGGAGTGTACCTTTAAACGAAGGCTCTGTCTGTACGCTGTAGATGAGTACTGGCAGAACCACCCCGAGCTCCATGACATCCCCATCTACTACGCCTCATCCCTCGCCAAGAAGTGCATGGCAGTGTACCAGACGTACGTCAACGCCATGAACGACAAGATCCGCAAAGCTATCAACATCAACAACCCCTTTGTCTTCAAGCACATCAGCAACCTGAAGGTAGAGGCGGATAAGAGACACGGTAAAGTCACCACAAAGGCAAGCGTTGCTACGTCATGTCTCTGCCCACCGTAGAGCATGGATCACTTCGACGACATTGGCCCCAGTGTGGTGATGGCATCCCCGGGCATGATGCAGAGCGGACTGTCCAGAGAGCTGTTCGAGAGCTGGTGCACCGACAAGAGGAACGGTGTCATCATCGCTGGATACTGTGTGGAGGGAACACTGGCCAAGGTCAGTCGTTTACACGGTGTCACCTCATTAATAGACAGACAGACAGGCAGACTTCATTAGCCAGAAGGGAAATGTGTCTTGGACACACAATGCAAAATCTGCTGTTACAATATAATACAAACATAAATGGTAGGATACACACAATGTACGTAACACACACACACACACGCACACTGACTTCAACCGATAAAAATAATCTGTCAATAAAATAAATAGAACATATATATATA
>JAODOY010014987.1:0-26987 GCA_025399855.1 Forbesichthys papilliferus | reverse complement strand
CCTTCCCTTTATTGAATTACCTTCAATAAAACACAGTAAACGTATCGCTGTGTCGTGTGGTGTCTTCCGCTTTCCCCTGGGTGCCACAATATATAATAGCCAACATAGACTCAGGACCAGCAGCAAGCACACACAGACCTATCCTACCTCGCTGTGATTTGTTTTTACATTGTGGATCTACAGGTGACTCTTTTCACAGACACAGACAGAGAAGCTCAGTGTTACAGTTCTGGCAATAATGTGTGACAGGACATTTCTCAGAAGGCTCTAATGATGACAGGGTATCATTCGTTTACAATCATCCCACTGGTACTTCTCTTGGAAAAAGTTTATTTATTTTTTGAGGCTGAAACTGAAAACTTACTTTACTTTCTTGCGGAAGTGTATTGTCCAAGAATGAAGTAATCTGGGATCTCACCAGGACTTGTCTCATCCACTCTGTCTGCCTCAGCACCCGTCTTTAAATATTTCTTAGATTTGACTTCCTGAGATGTGTTGTTCTGTATGCAGAGTCACATCGTGTTCGTGCCAGAGATGTTCCCATTACCTGCCAGTGGGGCCTAAGAGCTCTGCTATGACACACACGGTAAAGGGACCCATGGAGAGACTTGGAAAGTTCGTGATGTGAGGTAATGTGACACAAACCACTACTCTCCTTTAATGCGTTCCAACCAATGTGACTGAAAGTGTTTAGTAAAAAAAATGACACATGCAACATTTGAAACAGTGATAAGTGAAGTAGACAAAATGCAAAGCGCCTGTCTTCGTTTTGTACTTTAAAACATTAAGCTGACGAGCTAAATGGTTTGTTACACAGAACCATCACAGAAGTTGACCATTGAACATTTTTTTGTAAAAAGCAGGCACAATAATACTTAAACCTAAACTAGTCAAGGTCCGCCCAAGGGCCTAGCGGATATCGTCTGTTCCTACTTTACGTTGATATTCTATTGTCTTGACTCGTGTGGGTGTGTGGGGTGTAGTAAGCCAGGGATGTCCTTTTGTCTGGGTCAGTTATTGTTTGGTCTCAATGGAGAGAATGAATGGAGTGGAAAATTCCATTAGCAAAGAATTTCACAAACCCACACAACAAATGTTGAACAGTAGTTCAGTAGTTCAGCTTTCACAAATGTTGAGACCATGCCCAACGGAGGAAACAACTTTACATTTGTTGAAAACGCCAGAGAGGAAGAGATATAACTGTTTTCAGGAGAGAGAGAGGGTGAGAGGAATAAAAAGAGAGAGAGAGGGAAATAGAGGGAGAGAGAGAGAGAGAATAATAAAGAGAACAGTAAAAACAAAGCCTAATGAGGTAGAAAGAATGACACAGCACGCTGAAGTGCTAAAGTTCAGTGCCAATGTCATATGTTTCGTTATGCAGTAACAAAATGGAATGCAAACGCCAAAACAATTTGAATGCAGATCAGAGGAGGGGGAGGCTTTGGAAAACGAGGCCTTTTGCCAGCACACATTGTTACACATTCTGTGTGCAGCCCTGCCTCAGACCCTAGCAGGCTGTACGGGCTGATTACTCAGTTTGTCTGTGGTGAGCGCTCAGACAGCCCATTAGTTCGCCTGCACATTAATCTCCATCACTGCACAAGCCCAATCCTCTTCCTATGCCCCGCTGTTCAAATGAAACCACTCGCTACATTTAAGTGGATTGATTGGGGCTCACTATCGGCATCTAACAAATTGAGGTTTGACCTCGCAATGATCCATCTGTGCTGATAGAGAAACAACTAAATATGAGCTAGCCCTCTGTAGATGGACTGGTTTTGTCTCCCCATGTCTACCAACAGACAGGGTGTGAGAAAGAGATGTGGTTTGGCCGCATTCTGATTTTCTAAGGCGTACCATCTTTTCCCAGACACATTCTGGTAGTCTGAAGATAATGCTTGTATTGATCTCAAATCCCAGAGGTCCAGGCATTCAGTCTTGGCACTAAAATACTGACTGCAAATGATGATGACCTCACAGGGCAGAACAGCACAACCCCTTCCCATACTCTATGTGAAGACGCATCCGCTGAACCAGCTACCACCATCCCAATGGCTACCTTTACATACACACTAATGTTCCACTGTTATTCCGACTATGGCAATATTCCCAATTTGATTTGTCATTTAAACGGCATATTCCATTGGGACATTTCAAATTAGCCCTTCTTATGAGTTTAGCTTTTTCTGATTAAGGCAGGTGGGATATGTCAATGTTATACAGTTTAGGAGCGTGTATACAGCAGCTTCAATACTTGAGTCTCAAGTGGGATTTTACGACATTTTACGGTAAGATATGTGCAAAAAGAGTATACTGTATATAACTTATCTTTTTTGTTGTTGCAAATAAGTAAAATAGCACATGTGGCTACAGCCATTCCACTTTCTTATATTGCCACATCAGGGCCAAATCAGGTCGAAGCTAACACACCTTCATGTGCATGCTGTCGACCAAACAACACATATTATTCATTGTGTGCCTTGCTGATGCTCACCCCGATAGCCTCATGTCTATGCTGCTCTCATTGCTCCATCGAGGTCAGTGGGCACAGGCGGATAATTAACCCAAGAGCCATACAACATGTGTGCCGGTCAGCTGGTCAGCTCAGCAAACATCACTGTTCTCTTTTCCTTCCAGCTTAACAGGCAGAATGGACAATTTATAGTTTCATGTTTAATGGTGAGTCCAGTGTTGCATTACATATACAGTAGAACAGTGGTTTTTAAACTTTTTAATTGAATAGCCCCTACATTCCTGTGAACATGAATGGACTAGTCACATATATGTCCAATACATAAACCAATATACTGTAAAGGATTTGGGCTAATTTCCCGGCTATTAACCACGGTTAATACATTGATTTTGCAAACTTGTGGTAGCTCTGCAGCTATACTCGAGTGCGGTCTATACACAGGGTTACATTTTTTAAATTACTTAATTATTGGGTCCAGTTGGTAAATCACATTTACCCGAGAATCATAGCATTTAAGTCAGCGGTTGGCTCGGCTCTGGGTCGGGTCACGGAATTTCAGGTCTCGGAGGACCCGTGAAGACCTATAACATTCAGTAGGCTACATTGCATACACATTGCACACCTACAGTACAATAGAGTATGTTACTGTATGTAAACTGTCTTTATTATAGGGCATAACTAAATACATAACTTAATCACGTTCTAATACTTCTCTATATAGACTAGTATGATCCTTCCATTGTCAGCAAATCCACAAAGCCCCTAAATAAGCAAGCGTAAACTGAAACCAAGACGCGCGTGCTCCTTCCAGGCCCAATCGTATGTTTGGCTGCCTCACAGGCATTGTATCTTGCCCAACAGGCACACTACCAGGGGATATGCACTGTACATCACTTGTGACCAAAAACTCCCAACATGTGTTGCTTGAATAAACTGTACAGTAAAAGTCTGAACATGAGTGTAAACAATGCAATGACATTGCTGTATGGTGACTTACTGGGTTGCTGGGGTAACTGTGTGGGATATGTGGGCTGAAACATAGATACGTTTGCACAAGCGGATACTGTTATTTTTACTCCCCTCTATTCTCCACTCACTATTTTTGCCGTCTTCCTTAGCAGGTGACAGGTTTAACATATTCCAAGATTCCCGGCAGAGAACAGCAATTACCAGCTAAATAAAAACACATTTTTAAAGATGAATGAGTTTTAAGGCATCCAGAAATGCAAAACGTTTCCTAAATCGCTATATATGTTCAAAATGTTTGCAGATTAAAATGATGCTTGTTTATCTACTGTATCTACATATTTACTGTAGCTATATGTAGCTAACACCCTTTCTGTGTACCTACCCAGTCAACGTTATATATCTACCCATACATGCATCATTTCAAAAGATAAAAGACATACAGTCATTCATAGCATTAACATGATATTTGCAGGCCTGACATGATATTGGATTACTGTTTTTACAGTGTCAGCTCATGCAAGTACAATACATAAAATAAAGTACAACAGTGTTGTTCCTACTCTATTGTATTTTGAATCTGGATAACTTTGATCACACTGCTCTTAATGACTACTTGAGAACTAGGACAAGTGGCTATTCATTCAAGGATTTGCCCAAATTATGGAGTGCAAATGATTTACACTAGGCACCTTGTGACAAGGTGTTTACATTACATGTGTGATGATGTGCAGGTGATGATGTAATTAGCACAACCAGAGTAGGGTGAGCTAATGCTACAGTGTACAGTATAATACATCTTTACGTCATGTGGCATGCTATTCTAGCATGCTAATTGGAGGACAGGAGGATGTAGTTGGCTATAGATCACACCTACAGGTCCATTTGAGACATTGCACGCCTCAGTCCTTACTGCATGAACAGTGTTACATCAGCATTACCATATTGTAATAAGAAAAATAGAAACACTTTCTTGATAGTTTATTAGTTCATTTTTTTATGTGGCAAATGCATGGCCACGTCTTGCCTGTAGGCACAAAGTCAAATAAAAAAATAAATAAAACCTATACTTGAATAAATAACTTGAGGACTTGCATTTAATACATTAAGCCCAGCACTTCATACTGACATTAGGCAGGTGTGCATACTATAAAAGTGTTCATACTGGCATGTATGTATATTGGGGGAGGGGCTTAGCTCTTAATTATAGTGTAACTGCACCCCAGCACTGAGCATTACTCCACTCACTGCTGAACTTATAAAAATGCTAAAACATTATACTGTTGGAAACCAGGTCCTGGGGCGATTATTTACAGATATGACGTGTAGAGACATTTTCAGACCATAACATCACAATTTCTATAAAAACGAGAATTGTGTCAATATCTATGGTATAATATTTGGCCACGGTGTAGAGGTTGTGACCTTTGCAATAGTTTCGGGAAGTGCTTTCACACTGAACCGGGGTATGTCTTTTGCTGAAGGCGATTGGAAACAAAATGCTAATTAATGTGATTATGTAATATGAAGGTCACTGACATCATGGATCCAGATTGTGAAATGCCCGTAAGATTATACAATTATTTATAATGTACACTTTCTTATCATGCCCAAATAGGGAGTGGTGATCAGGGAACTCTGCCCTGTCTCTGTGTTACCATGGACGCAGTGTTAGCCCGAGACAGAGAGAAAGACGGCAGCGGCCTCTGGAATGTTTAAATCTTTGATGAGGCGATGCTAGCGGATCGCATGGCTCATTTGAATGCGGCAGAGTGGGCACGCTAAAGTCACGTTCATTTGTGCCTATTCACTGTGATGCATCGCACATTCACTCACACTGGCACTGAGGAGAATGTGTGCCTATTGAAAAACAAGACAAAGAAATGACATCCCCTTTTCTCACAATGTTGATAATCATCTATTACGTGATATATAGGTAGTAACCCTGCACTCACACCGCCAGCTCCAGTCAGCTACAGTCAGTGACAGACCGTCACTCCTTTCAATGAGCGCCGGGCAACTATAGACATCAACATACTTGCCGTGTTTGTGGCACGCGGGCCTTCGCCCATGGCGCGTGCTGGACGCACCCGCCTCGAGCACTACAGTACATACTCCACGTAATCTGGTTTTTGTGTCGTAGCGGTATTCCCCAAAACGGAAGGTGGCACTCTATACAAAAAATAGTAGGAAGTTGAGGAAGTTGTGTCTTTTCAATTGTTTTTAGTGTGCAGTATACAACTCAAACAAATTGTTAGTTTATTACTTCCAAAGGAACATTGGATGTTTGGTGTTGCTTTCACATAGAAAGAGCCAGTACATAGGGCCTATTCTGTCAGTTTGTCTGCTGAAGAAAAGCATAGTTTGGAGTGTAGGGCGTATACTACATGGATAGGCTATCTAAATGATAATCACACTGTTCACAGTTTGTAAATAAAAAATGTGTCTACTAAATAACAACAATATGTTTTGTCTTCATAGTGAAAATCAGACTGGATATTATAGTAGGACAATTATACAATTATTTTACTAAACCTCTAGATGCAGTGTAGCAACTAAACAATCAGAGAGTAGATGTGTGTCGCCGATGCCCCCCTCTCTTCTTAGCGATCGAAAATAGAGGAGAAACTGTGCTTGTTCATTTACCGGGACATATATTTATATGTTTATCTACAACAACGTAGTTTGTTCATGAGTTGGTTTAGCCCACACTATTTGAGTGAAAAGGCAGGCTACAATGTAGCTACAAAATCGCTGGCGGTGTGAATGCAGTTTTTTCCATTAAAAGAAAGAGAAATGAATTGTTTTGTGCAGCGCATTAATGCAATATTATTCTCAGCGTCATTGACAATACATTTTTGCTTGGTTATCCAATGATGTGTTCCTCAGAGAAAGGAAAAGTTATTGATTGATAGGGAAATGGGAAAAAGCGATTTGACATTTTTTTGTAGTGCATCATTTAGGGTAGGGTTGGCATCATTGTATGTTTCTCATTGTCAACATAAAATATGAAAAGATAAAATACTACAATGGTTTACTCATAACCAGCATTAGTACAATGAGTTTGTTTTATATTTTCATGAAACTGCGTAATAAAATTCACCTAGACCCAAGTAGACACTGTGCATGGTTTCCTGTTTACAATTCTAGTCACTTTCAATAAAGAAGCCTCAGGAAATGAGACGATGGGTGAACTCAAGGTAATGCTGAATCATGCACACCACAGCAGTATAATATTTAATATGGTTTTTAGCCTAAATGCAATGGTGAGAGATTAAAGTATGCCTGTGTTATCCTTTAAAGCAACAAATTACTCATGTCAAGGCCCCTCAGACTGAACAGCATACAGTATTCCCATGTTTTTTCTGTTTTGTACTTTTCTACAGTTTCTCTCAGGTTGCTCTCTAAATCATAGAGACATAATTATGAGACATAATCAAGTCTTTTACATTTTACATTTTGCATTTGTGTCAACAGCAACTACTCTTGTCATGAGTTCAATCGGCCATTTGCTACATCAGTCATCATAATTACAAAGCAGTCTATTAGAACAAGTAATTACATTAGAGCTATAGGTAATACATTAGATTTAATTGCAAAGATCATAGACAGAGCTTTAAGTTAAGTGGAGTGGGGTGGATTACAGGAGCCACATTTAAGTCACATTAGGAAAGTAAAACATAATTGATAAGGGATTTTTGACAAGAAGTACGGGAGGGATTTAATATTTTATAAAGATCTCTTTCAATATGTATAGCTGCTGTTGAAATGATCTCTGGAGCTGAATGTTGCTATGATTCATTTCTTATTATTCTGTCTGCATTATGATGTTTCTTTCTCTCTCTTTCTCTCTCTCACTCTTTCACACACACACCCACACACGTGCACGCGCACACATGCACACACACACACACACACAAACACACAAACCACTAACATATACAGTACACACAATGACCGAACGATTGTGCTAGATATGTTTCGGAGGTGGAAAAAGGATGTTCGGGTATTGTTATGATGTGTGATTTAAATGAGAGGGAGTTATCAAAAGTGATGCCAAGACTTTTCACGGTTGTTGGCAGTGGGATGGGAAGACCAGCAATGTTAAGGCTGGAGTCGTCTTGTGTGGAGAGAGTGGATTTAAAGCTAATGAGCAGGACCTCTCTCTTGCTTAGTTTAACGGTGTTTAAAGAGTGATTTAGCTCTGGATGTCATGAAGGCAGTTGGTGAGGGAGTTGGAGAGGAGGGATGAGGTGGGTTTTGTTGAGCTGTAGAGCTGGGTGTCGTCTGCGTAACAGTGAAAGTTAATGTTGTAGTGTCGCATGATTGTGCCCAAGGGTAGGAGGTATGTAATAAATAACAGAGGACACAGCATCGAGCCGTGGAGGACACATAGTGGAACCGCCGCACATTTTGATTTTCATTGAACAAATTGTTCCTCTCCATCCTATGGGCCCACCATTTGTGGGAGGAGGTCATATGGGTGGCAGCGAAGGTCAGGGGCCTTCCTTGGCGGACTAGACCTGGCCGGCAAAGACTGGTGGCGCTACGTTGGAGTTTACCCTGGTGGACGAGAGGGTCGCCTCCCTGCGCCTACGGGTTGTGGGGGGGGGGGGGAGCTGACTGTTGTCAGTGCATATGCACCGAACAGCAGTTTGGAGTATTTGGCCTTCCTGGAGACCCTGAATGAAGTCCTGAATGGGGTTCCAGTAGGGGATCGTTCTACTGGAAGACTTCAACGCCATGTGGGCAATGATGTAGACCCCTGGAGTGATTGGGAGGAACGGCCTCCCTGATCTAAACCCAGATCCAAAAACAGGTAAGTCATTATAGGCCTATATTAAATTAGTGTATTTAGTGTTGACCACCCTTTTGGCTAAGTAAAATAAATGCAATGCCAAACAAAGGCTCATATTTAGCGTTTACATGAACCCTATATTTCCAACTTGAAGGAAATTTCTCGGCCAACTTAATTAAAGCAGAGTGGGAGCATAACCCGTTTTATAACCCGATTGAAATAGTTCTATAAGCGGTTAAACCAGCTACCTGGATGTGTTCTTCTGCGCATGCCCCGTCTTATGCTAGTAGTTTTGTGTGATGCCGGTAGGCTATTCTGCACAGCCACTGTACAAAGTGCGGAAAAAACTATTCTGACACACGCAAATAAGTGAATTAGACAATCATAGACTTCATCTGTAACTGTAAATCTCTCCACCAGTCTCACAAATAGCCTCACTCTCCGACGTACCTACAACTAGAAGATTTTAGCCTTTTTGCTAGCGGGACACATTACATTATCGAGCTAGATAATGTGTGCATGTTTAACAATCTATTGATCTACTCCGATAAGTTCTAGCGCATATAAACGCCAGACCCAATTAGGTGCCATACTATACCATGTAAACAGGTCATCCAAAATCTTCAATTGGAAAGATTTCATTCGGAAAGACAAAAAAGTGTCCTTGTAAACCCTGCTACTGAAACTAAAGCTAATGAACAATAGCACAAAAATGCATTAATTCAAGTAAATATTACAACTTTTTTTGCGTGATCCATGTTTTCTTTAACTTGCAACAAAAGTCAAGTAGGTCATGGCAGGCTTGTGTACTGCGAGTCGAGATTGATAGGTGAGCAAACTATGTGGAACCTTTGCCCAATGACCTCCATAGGTGGGCGAGGAAAGTAATCGCCCTTGTTGCATCAGAGGCAAAAAGAGCATGTTGTGAAGTTGTTTATTGGATGGAACGATTGCTTGACCCACGCAAGGGCAAAGGCTTGTGCATTCTGGCTGTAGATAGATATTTTGTTCAAAGTGCAGCCCTTACAATACTAGTCTGTTTTTATCACAGCCAAGGGGCCAAAGAGCTTCACCTGGCCCTCTCTATTCTTGTCCTGTCCAAACAGAAAACAAACAAGACTCATGCACTGCCTCAAGAAGAACAAGGAGAAGAAGAAGAACCATTAGATAACCACAACAAAGTTCATAGTGTGTAGTGTGTTCATAGTGTATGCACTAATGTTGAACCAACTAAACTGAAGGCAGCTGTAAGACAAATTCAGTCCACTGATGGAATACGTGTCACCATTCACAATATGTCTTTCAGCCTTATATTTATAGCAGAAGCCTGACACATGTGGCCGAGATACATTTTCCATACCTGTTCTCTGAGACTTTGACATTAATAACTTTTAACTTGAGCACATACCATTTACTGCATTACTGATTTTCTAACTTACTGTACTAAGTAAATAGTTTCATTCAAACTGACCGAGAATGATCAGTTCTAAAAGTCAACCCTATCATCTATATACTCGTTGACTTGACCGCAGCAAAACTCTAGCAGAACAATTCCAGTGTTTCATTACTACATTTGCAAAAAAGCTTATAGGAATAACACATATTACACCACAGCCCTCTACAATGTCTTGGAATGATTAAACTATTTTTGAAAAGCTAGTTTGCTTCAAGTTGAATTTGATCATGCTGTCAATGTCACAAAATAAAGTACTTTATCAACTTAGCCACAGAACATTCTGAAACTCTTTTGGATTTTATCATCATCCCTATAACACTTTGTTCTAAACTGGCTTAACACAGCTATCATATCATTTTGGATAATGGTAAGGCATGATATAATGGCATAGACCCATAGCTAATTCTTACAACTTTTTATATGAATAAATCTCCAGTGCAATTCATAAAAGGTTTTGTCCGTAATGACACCACTGCCCACACACATCTCCCTATAGCACACTTCCCCAACTGACCCCAGGCAGATACAGTATGGACCAAAATACAAGAGTTAATGGAAGACTATTAATGTCAAATACTTCTCAGTGAAGATTAGCATCAGCCACCTATTTTAATAACTTTATATATGTGATTTAGAGATATATCTTACCATCACCCAATCCATGTGCTATGCCGAAGTGTCCTTGAGCAGGGCACAGAATCATTTCCAACATTATTGATATCACTCCTTTATAGTTTACCACCTTATGATTGTATCCTACCAAATAAATATATGTTTTAGTGGAGATTTTCATAACCATTAAGTTCATAACTATAAAGCCCTTATCTGCAATGATAGTGCCACCTATATTGTCAGTCTGTAGGTGTAGATATTTGCTATATACTGTACATAACTGGTACTAATGATCATATTGGTTTAACATTCCAATTGATTACAGTGTTTAGGCTAAAATTATTAAATTGATTAATACAGACAGCTTACAGTTCTTGATGAAAACTGAAACCGTGCCATCTAATGTGAACAATGTGAATTTATGACATTCTACAGATTTGTCATGAACTCTTAGCTGTCAATCAAACCTGGAAATGAGGGAGATTATACTACAGGGAAGTATGAACTCAGAGGCTTGAAGGCATTTTCACAGCCATCTCCAAAATAAGACCTCTTTTGAAAAAAGGAAAATATCCATCATTCAATGATGGTAGTACTGAACGTAAATATATTTCAAGGTAATACAGCCACCGTACCCACTGAAATTTTTACAAGCGGCTGTTTAGAGTTTTTTCTGATGGCATTTCAGTTGCAAATCATGCACTTTGTTGCTTACCGTAACTTAGCCCTGCCAATTCTCAATGTCCGGGGGAAGAATATATTTGGTTGTGAACTCCATGTTCCACTGTGCAAGTGTAAAGATAGCCTAGTTAGTTTAATTTGAGACTTACTGCTGCTTTACAGACATGTGGCTGACACCCGAACTGGATCATTTGGAAGAGGGATAAATGTAGCCGTGCGTGTGTGTGCGTGCATCCGTGCGGCTTGTGTGTGTGTGGGTGGGTGTGTTCGCGCGTGTGTGTTTCTGTCTGCACACAATGTGTGTCATGGATCTGACACCTGAACTGGGTAATTTCGAAGAGGTATAAATGTAGTGTGTGTGTGCCTGTGCGTGTGTGCGTGTGTGTGTGTGTGTGTGTGCCTGCACATGTGTGTTATGTCATGTACTGTACCTGCTCCTGAACTGAATAATTTGGAAGTGGAATACATTCTGCTGTGTATATTTTCTACAACTATTAAAAACAAACGTATTGACCAGCTTTTTGAGGAAATGATAAATATAATGCCATACATTATTGGTAGGGATGAAGTGATAAAAATATTGCAATATCTTATAATAGTGAATGAGGCAATCTTGTACGTGATGGACTCTTTAAGGTGCTGCAGTGATGGAAGCATGTCAGCCATTGTTAATGAGGCGTCCTTGCTGCTCTTAGGAAACAGCAAAAAGGTCAAGATGGAATAACCAGCGCAAACCTGTTAAAAGGTCAAACACAACACTAAGGTGTTTTTCAGGCTGGAATGTTTCCAGTTTATTTAGTTAAATATTAGGTCAGTGTTAGTAAGTGTGTTCAGCTACAGTATGTGTAAGTATGGGCATGTGGCAATGATGGGGATAGGGACAAAACTTGTCTGACATACGCAGTACTTGGTACAAGTATAGTTTTTAATCTTATAAATCCACTAGAATCATGTATTCAATATCTAAGTACTTTATTATAATAAGGTATCATATTCTACTGTCTAGCCATTTCATTAGAAGTAGTGTAGAACTTGGTATATGCCATTATTAAGTCGGGATGTCATGATCCAGTTTTTTCAGTCCCGACACCGATACCGGCACTTTGGGTATTGGCCAATTACGAGTACCAATCCGATTCCAGTGTTTTAAGTTAAGTTGAAAAGTAAATGACAGACAATCTCTATTTTACGACTTAGATGCATTTTAGAAGCCTGCTGCTTATAGTGTGGCCTTGGTAGGTTAGACATGGATGATGCTTGACAGTAGACCTATGCGTGTAAATTCATTTTATTGAATCAGCCCCATGGATCAGTTACAATTGTCCAATTGTTACCAATTCCGATCCAGCTATTTAAGTCAATATCGGACCGATTTCCGATCTCAGTATTGTATTGGTACCATCCCAATTATTAAGTCAGTCTTCTGCCTCTTCAACTGCTATCAAATTGGAAAACTTCTTATTATGAAGCATGTACTGTAGTACACAAATTAAACTGGCTTGACCTATAGATGTATTGCAGGCTCTTTATTTTTTTGTCACAGTGTTAAGGCTTGTTACTGTACTTCTTATGTGTAAGTAATAAGTAATAATGCTGAATACAATAAGGGAAGGTTCCTTGCTCTTTTACAACAATGACATAATGTATCTTCTCATTATAAGACAGCAGAGTGTTTTTTCGGGCAAAGGGGTCTGTCATAGCAGTCTCTATTTAAAAATAAAAATGTATAAGAACAGGGGAATTCAGAGCTGCAGTTTAAACAGGCTATGACATATTCACCATATCAATAATAGAAAGGACTTCTATTATTCTGGGATACCCAATTTCCAATAATGAAATAGTCATATACACCAAAGTTTGAACAGAATGATAAATTGAAGTATAGAGATATGAAGAGTCAGACAACATTCCGAATATGGTATTAGTTACCATATTCCATATATACCATATCTCATATATCATTAGATACCGGTATACTTTTTTCTACTGATCGTGACAACAAACAAAAAACGTCGCACACACACACATATGCACACACGCACGCACGCACACACACACGCACACACACACAGAGACAGACACACAGACATGCACACACACACACACAGCCCTTACACATTGTTGCTGGGCTAAAGAGTCAGAGTGGGCTTAGTGGTTTGGCATGAAGCCCGGGGTGGAAAAATATAATTCTGAAACAAAAAAGGTCTACATTATTAATTTGTAAAGTGTGACAGTGACGAGACTATGTCTCATTCCACCTCCACTGCAGAGAGTGATATTTTTCCGCCAAGACCAATCAGAGCCTATTAATGAGTCCTCCAGCAGAATGGTGTCCCATACGTGCATGTGTGTGTGTGTGTGGGTGGGGGGGGGGGGTTAAATAACTAAAATAAGTCAGACCAAGGAGAGATGAAGGCATAGCGGAAGAGGAGGAAGTGAGAGAGGGGGAACAATGAGTTTCTTGATTCAAGGAGGTGCCAGATGACTCCTGAGAAATGACCCAACAAGACGGGGGAGATTGGGGGGGTGGGGGAGGTTGGGTGTATCTCCTTACACGTGTATTCACCTCTGTGCCGCACTGGGAGGTTTAATTGGGCCTATTCATCACAATGACTGGGTCAATTTACCTCTTGAGGACGACAACAACCCCCCACCTAACCCCTTCATACACATTTAACAGAATCAAATATATAGAGCTCTCTCTCTCTCTCTCTCTCTCTCTCTCTCTCTCTCTCTCTCTCTCTCTCTCTCTCATTGCGTTTGTGGTCCCTTACTCTTTACCTTTTTGAAATCGTCCATGAGGTGTGGGGGAGGGGGGTGCGTGAAGCGGGAAGCCGTACAGAGAGTGATGAGATATCCACTCCAAGATAATGGAATACAAAGTGGGTGTCGCTCTAATTTTCCATTTAATTATCTAGCGATGAATCCTTCCGGGAAGGTGTTCTTCAAAGTGGTCCGCCATTCACTTTCACCCTACAAAAGCGCAGACACGTCCAAGTCGACTCAGGTGGACTGGGATGGGGATAGGAGAAAATCAGGAAGATTATAATGACATTGTTATGCAGATTATTGTCAGTTGCCAGGCAGTGCATGTATAAAATGAAACACACAATGTTAGTAATGAAATTAACATACTATATAATTAATAATGTTATGGTGATTGTGCACTGAAGAACAGTTGAAGTTGAATTTGCACAATTGCAGGATGGATGGTTTGCGTGATTGGAATAGGAAATAGGAAAAATAATAATATTTGTAAAACCTGGGCAAAAATAAGAGGGGAAGTTACCATTGTGCGTGCATACATTTGTGTATTTGAATTCCATTTAACATGTTAACTGTGCCTTTATTTACAATATTTGAGGAGAGGTTAGTGATTCCCAGCCTGAAGGTGGAAGGTTCTATTCCCTGAATGCCCACCCTATCCATAAACATCACTGAGATACATGCCTAACCCCTAGCTGCTCTTTAATATGAATATAATAGCACTGTAAATTGCTAAAAGTCCTAATTATACTGTACTTGAAGCTATCTGCATTTCCAATAGCTTGACATTTAAACTTTGTGCCAATGTGGTGTTGTCATTGCATCAGGTCATACATTATGTATTGTCGACAAGAAGTTTGGAAAGGTACTTTTCTTATTCTCATTTTGATATCCTCCTTAATCCAAACGGACAGACCGGATAGAAACATAGGGGTGGATCAATGTAAAATCGTAGGTTCAGAGTCTTGTTTTAGCTTCATTCAAGCCCCTGAGACACAGAATCATTGTCTGTTGTTATCATGGCTGGGGTTAGCAATTGGACAAATCGATATTAGCAATTGGAAGCACTGTCTAGGTGTCAGGGCAACTGTGTTGGAGGGTAAAGTTAAGGTAGCAATATTGGAAAAACCAATAGCCTCGATCTGTTAAAATGATGAAGTTCAGGAAACAGCAAGTCCTCTTGAACTGTACGCACTCTGCTGCAGTGCTCGGACATCTTTATTAATCTTAAATCAATAAGCATCTTGTGATTTAATGAAGCGGAATATATTTTTAGTGCATGCAGATTTAGTGTGTCTGATTTAATTGTCTTCAGATTTAACTGACTTACTGTTTGACATACTGTATTTTTGGTCAGGCGGTGGATCAGTGACACATTTAGGGACAAAAACAAACATCTGGCTGGCCATGGATGATAGACACAAAGCTGTACATGTATATCTGCAATGAAATGCAACCTGCACTTACCATAGTGGACATGAACATGAATAAACGCAAGACATGTTTACATGTAGGGCCGTCCATTTGGTTTTTAAATGTGTCAATAATAAGATTGGGACTAAGTTAATGTCACTATTGTACTTCTTCTTTCCAGCTGCATTGTCTGAAGGGACAAAAAGGCCTGAACAAATGTTGACGTCTGTCTAACATCTAGTCAAATGTCCTACGTGAAAAAAATCAGTGTGTAAAACAAGTCAGTCAGATTTGGCCCGAGGTGCAACACCATATCTCAGCTGTAACCACCTGTCTCTGATCTATCCTCCCACTACCAGTCACAACCAATCAAGTTCACGTTTTTGGCATGTTAAAAAGTGCAACACCAACTGAAACTGAATATTCAGGGATAACAAGTATTTCCAAAAATGACATGATATTGTATATTTGAAGCAACTGGTGAATCTAATCACACATCTTTTAATCTATATCTTTTTAAGATAAGTTAATTAAGCAGAGAATGAATGAATGGTCCATAACCACTCTCACTATATTAACAACACACTTTGATGATCTAACTGTATGCTATAATTCAAGCAGTCAGGGTGTTTAATAGAAACAGTACAGTATAGTTGCATGTTACTGTACAGTTTACAATCAATGAAAAAAGGGTGAAGTTATTTTATCATGGCTTTTTGTTGATTGACTCGACTCCAACAGACACATGAAGATTATCAAGATGAAAAAAACAAATAAAATGTCTTCCAAATCTTGCTTTTGAGAGTTGGTGTGTATGTCTATAAATTGCATATGCAGTAGTTTCTGGCATATTCTTACTTAATATAAACTTTATACGTATATTACAGACATGAAATCAGTCCAAGCAAAGGAGCTTTGACAGGACCTTTGTCAAAGCACACTTTGATCGGGCAATGGAGCGAAACTGTCAGCAGATATCTGCCCATCCATCACACAGCTAGAAGATGGAATATAATGACCTTTCCTTTAATGAAGCACTGCTCAGCAGAAACACACTTAATACGTATTTCATTTTGGTAAAAAGTCATATCAGTAATTATGGATTATATGTCCCTCTTGTGCTACTGTATGGTAATTACATAGTATGTTCCTTAAACATTCTGTAATTTTAAATGCTCATCGAGGAGGCACACGAATGGCGTGATTCTGAATGCACTTGCAGTGGACACAACAGTAGCTGTGAGACTGAACACGTGGCTCTATTTACTGTGTAATTTACAGTAATGGTGGTAATGGTGCCTACATGTGATTATATACAGCAATATGCTTTACTGCCCCGGTGCCAGAGCAGGCAGGGACTTACATAAAGGGACTTCTTGGCTGCATTGCAGATATAAAATTCATATTCTGTGGATGAAGCTTGATCCCCCCCCAAGCATATTTCCGCAACAGGGTCTGAACTGAATGTAATGATAAGAGCATAAGAGTGTCCTATACCTACCTTCGTTGATATCTGTCTTAAAAGAAGTAAACGTTAATCAAGGGTGAGGTTTCAGGTCAGATGTTTTCTACATAATACAATTTCACTGTCCTAATAGCTTTATAATACAGCTCTTAAGATACTGTATGTGACCTGACCATATCACATCACCCTAAAACATTGTTTTTACACAGCCAATAATGCAAAGCCTAAGTTGAATTACGCAGAAATGAAGCGTCATTGCACTTATCGGGTGTATTTCAGTAGACGTACAAAGCTGCAAAAGATACACCGTCATGGAGTCGATGCCAAACTGAAGTTGTTTTTGAAATGAAAGCCACATGAAAGTGAAATATTGACACAAATAGCTCCCCCTCTCTCTTTAGCAAACGTGTGTATGTGTGCGGAGTAATGAGCAGGTGAAATTATCACTGACAGACTGCACGGAGACAGATGACTGACAAGTGCTGTGGTGAGTCATTGCCATGTCTTTGCATACTAATTCAGGGCCTTTATAGTACATAGGAAGAGAGAGGGAGAGAGAGAGAGAGAGAGAGAGAGAGAGAGAGAGAGAGAGAGAGAGAGAGAGAGACAGAGAGACTGGGACAGAGGCAGGTGAGCACTGAGGATCCACTGGAGAGCAGTTCCTGTTTCCTCTAGATAAGACTCCAACAGGAAATTGCAAAATGGAAACAGTATCAAGTGGAAGGCATTGCCTCTCTCTCCTTCCTTGCGTTCTCACTCTCCAGGTCTTCAGGGAACGGATGTAGTCATATATGCTAAATTCTTCATGCAATCAATATGATTATAACCACACACACCAAACCTTCTAATGATGTTATGAGACTATAATTGCTCTGATTACATAACCGTGCCTGACAGTATACTGTCCATTAGCAAACATTAGCAAAGGCACATGAGCATAGAAGAACAACATTACAAAGCTATCTGTGAGTGTGAATACATGTAATAATTTGACAAAGTTGAAATGGTTAGTTCTTAGTTATTTAATTTAATTCATTTAGTTATTCAAGTTGTTAAAGATGTATAAAGAAACCATAATCATGTTTCCGAAACAGTTTCATTACAAGTGGTATTTATTTAAATTGTAAAAGTAATTGACCAAGAAGAGTTCATACTATGTTGGACATGATCTATGCACTTACTGTACTGATACGATTATGATATATGGTTGACACTGTATGGGTGCAGGTGGATGTCCATGGTATGAACAATAATACGATGCCCTTTCACTGTGCAAAAACGAGTAAATCACTAGGCTCTTGCATAAATAACACATTGCATTATAATCAGTTAATTAAAGCACAATATTAAAAGCAATGTCACCCCTAGTGTAATACGGCTCATTGAAGTCCCTTATTGACTCTGATTCTTACTAGGACTTTGGCCTCTTACCTACAGATCTACTGTGTAGCCAGTAGGGGGGAGTGCTGATCTCTGTTTAATGCTGTAAAACACACACACACACACACACACACACAGGCACAGCTGCATACACGCGCCCGCACACACACACACACACAGGCACAGCTGCATGCACGCACGTGCACACACACACAGCAAAACTGCATACATGCGCCACACACAGACACACACACACACAGATGTAAACATGCAGCTGCACAAAAACACATACAGTACACACATCTTCACACATATTCAAACACACACGCACCGATGCCCTAGCGCATGCGTGCACACACCCACACACACACATTTATCAACAACACGTGATGTCATCATTTCCCATTAGAGATCTGAGCGGGCTTCATTTATTCAGCTCCCACACGCCCACCACTATAGGGGTTCTTGTGGCAAACCCTCTGCTTCCATTTAAAGCATTCACAGCAAAACAGCGGCCTGCACTTTCACTAAATAGAACCTTTACCAAGTTGGGCTAAAAACAGAAGCCTCACTAGCATTAGAATATTCATAAGTAAACAGCTTATGTGAAGCTTATGTGAAATGTGAAGATTCGTACAAACCAACAGCCTATTACTTCCTAAGTAATCCCATATGCTCTTTATAAATTTTACATTTTATAGCTAAGAAAATATATATTAATACAATATTTTGTAACGTTCTGTTTCTGTGGGCTTTCTTTTGGTTGTTTTGTGTTGAGACCATTGTGAAAATCAACACAGCTCACAAGCTTTGTTAATAAAATACAAAAGCAATGACAAAATAAGATGTGTTTCAGATTTAACATTATTATACATATGTTGTAAAATGTTGCAGCCAGGCTTTTTATAGTATCATTGTCTAGCACAGTATCAATTACATGACCACAATCAGGAACTATCAAATGTAAGGCAAAGGTAAGGTAAAGGTAAAGGTGCTTTTATTGTCACATCCTGTACACATACATGTAACGACATTTGTTAACCCATCCCTAAAGAGAGCAGACAAACATTTATTTACAAAAAATGTATTCGACAGGAAACATAGCACAATGTAATGTCGCAGGTCACGTGACTCATTCCCGCCAGTGTCTAAATGTGGCCATACGCACCAACCTGCAGTGTTCGGGAAAAACAAACAGCCCTGCAAATAACTATAACCCTCTGGCAGCCACCAATTAGCCCATGCAGACCTCTATTTCCCACCATGGCAGTTCATGAGGTCAGAGTTCGAGTTTGGCCGTGTGTACATGCGTGTTTGTGTGGTGACTCACATGCGGGAACACATACTATTATAGTTTGTCATCGCTGTCATACCGTATGCACATGCATCATGGCCAAACAAGGTCCCAATTGAAATGGAACCTATTTCGGTTGGCCAACTGCTGTAGCATTTTGTTTGTATACTGGAAACACAATCACTTAGCTAGATGAGTGATTAGCTAGCTCACTAATTAATGATTTTAGTGACCATGCTAAATGCTAGCTAGATACAGGCAGCTCTTAACATGACGATACACTGAACTCCACACAAGTTGAAACCCAAGCTATAGCATTTGTATACCTACTTGTGAGTTGTATGAATTGACCTAATGTCACACCGACAAGGTTAGAGTCTTCAGAGGTTAATTCATATGAATATATAATTACCAACCAAGTAAATTGATTCCCGCTAGTCCCCTGCTGCCCACTTGTGGGCACATTCCCATTACCTTGTTTCTCAGCTTGGCGCCTCACACCCCATGATGACAGGAGGGGTCAGGGGTCAGATATATTGTTCTTGAGATATGGGGGCCACTGCAGGGCCTGTCTGAGGTTCCTGGATGCTGTCTGGACTGTCTGTTGGAGAACCAGTGGGCATGGCATGGTGTGATAGCATGATCTGTGTGTTGAGATAGGAACAGTCTGATATCCAGGCACTGGTGAATGACATTAGTAGCCTGTAACTAAAGGCTTTTATGGTTTTTGGCATTTTATTGTCAGGGTAGAAATACAAAAGAAATCATTGGCTATTATTTTGTGACACACACCGACACACACACGCACACGCACCCACACACACACACACACACAAGCGCACGTGCGCACACACACACACACACACATGCACACCAATAAGCACACACATGCAGGGAAACAGCTTACAATAAACACTATGGTTGTTTATGTAACGTCAGTCCACTCACTTATCATTCTGCAATGCAATCAACTCAAGTGTTGTGTATTGACAATGCACATAATGATCTTCAGACACACACACACACACACGCACGTGTGCACACACGCACATGCAGACACACATACGGACACACACACATTCAACTGACATAAAATGCAATCATACTGTACAGTCTTTCCACACAAACCATATTTGTTGGTGTTACAATCAAAATAAAATCACACACCTCTGAAACAAGCTGAATGTGTTGTCTTGTGTAGAACACCAACCGTGTCAGTGTGAATACCAAATCCCCTTCTTCACACGTCTAAACTGTTGAAAATTGAAAGCACAAGGTGAGAATGTTCGTCCACACGCCTCGAAATGCCAAATGGCTGTTAGCTTGAACTCATATGGTTGTTAATAGGGCAGAGAATGCTAAAAATGAACTGTGATTTCCTTGTCACATCGCCTCTAGCTTATTGTTATATGATTGACAGACACAGTAGATAGATAGATAGATAGATAGATAGATAGATAGATAGATAGATACTGTAGCTACTGTATATTTATCTAAATACTCTAAACAAACACATTAGGTTCTAGCATAAATAACATATGCTTCTAACTTATTAGAACCATGTACCAGCCAGCATTACTGAAATACTTCCCATTTAGTCTAAAGAGAGAAGTCTGGATTTTGTTAAGTGATATCCTCCTTCATGTCAAATGAAGGCAATATAAAATGAATGGTAACCGAGCTTCCAAGCTTCCTTGAAAATCTGTTTGAATCACTGGGGAATTTGCAATCACTCAAAGTGCTCATCGTTAAAGGCTTGATGTTAAGCGTATTGCTGTGTCAGGGATTTTTCTTTCCGCCTCTGTTTCCTGAGATGTGTGATACAGCAGTGATGTAGCAGTGAATATGATACAAAATAACATCAGGCTGTTCTTGTAATGGCTTGTAGAGCTATCTTTCCAGCTTTTAGCATTTACCACTTACTGCACCCTACTTTTTGAGCTGTAAACAAGTAATAGAATTGATCTGTGATGAGACACACCACAGATCAGGTGGTGTTTTTTTGTAGGCATAGTATGGGCTGAAAACAGACCTACACATCATATCTGTTAAAAATCACCCCAGGACCTGGCTGGTTTTCATCACTACACTTAATACGCTCCTATGTGTCATGCCGAGGTCCCGGGGCAGGGCAGTGCATGCCGTTCCTGCATGCTCTCGCACGCGCTCCCCGGAGTACTGACAGCTGATCTGAGACAGGTGACAATCAGGGACTCCTACACCTGTTTCCTATGTGGATGATTGCGGTCAGTGTGTTTATATAGTGTTTGCGTTGTGTTATTTTGCTTTCATTACTGCCTAGCTGTTTTGTTGCTCATTTATGTTAATATTAAATGTTTGTTATTGCTGCTGTATTCCTTCATTGTTGCCTCGATCCATAGCACATTACAATATGTCACCAAATTCAAATGTTCACCTTAATGTTAATGGGGGTCCCCCTCTCAGTGCAGCCACCTCCCCTCACTCAGCTCCTTGACGCATTTTACAAAGCTGTAGTGGGCGGAGTCAGGCTCAGAGCTGAGGTGCATATTGGCACACATTATTCTGAAAAACAAAACGAACCTTGATAAATCTGGGCCTTATTTCAATACCCATTTAGGTGCACATAGCAAATCACAAGGTACTATGGAACATGTTAAGGGACACACAATAGCATTATACAACACCATACATTACTTTACCATAATATACCCATCAGAAACACTCATATATGGTATTAGAGACCTGCAACCTGACCCGGACTTAACAGGGCATACTTTCATGCTGTTGCCAGACCTATATCCAGGTACTGTCACTGGATTACATCGAATGTGGGTCGGAGCAAATATTGTATCGAAAGCTTTTTAAAAATGGTTTCTTATATACCTGTTTATATATTGTGTGTGTGTGTGTGCCTGTGACTTGGTGTCTTGGTCTATTTGCAGTTATCCTGCATTGCCTTAAGCAAATAGAATACAAGGGAGAAACTAGTAATACACTGAAAGCCTTTCAAGGCTTGGCCTGAAGCTGACTAGAAGCTTTGGGCTATTTTCAACTAGAGCATGTTAACACACTTGTCACAGTATAGGACAGGTGTCAAGGTAGGTTTCACACGTCGACTTGGTAGCTGACTCCATAGGTACCCTCCCCTCAGTATAAGAGTGTGGTAGAGTGATTGTTAATGGGGATGTCAACTCCTAGGTGATCGTCCCTCTCCATTACAATGCCTTTAGCTCAAGTGTATCTCTGTTTAGATCTCAGACTTGTTACTTCAGTTTTGCTTGCACTTGTGCCTACCCGTCCGTGAACTGTTTGATTGGAAAACCCTTTTTCATAATGTTCATTGCTGCTGTGGTTGGCTTATGCGTTTGAGTTTTTGCACTAGTCTGTTCTTTGGACCTATATATTCTCGTTGCAACAAAGGATCAATGGAGTTGATCCGGTTTTTCAGTTCTCATTGACCTCCCGTGGCAATAGGGCTTTATTCATGGCCCCAGATTGAACTATAATTCTGTACTGTATGTACTGTATATGAAAAACTACACCTTTGGAAAATGATGGGAGGATAATCCTTATGAACGACAGTTGGCCTTTAGCATGGTGTACGTTTTTAGGACATTGTCAGCTTCAGTTCTCAGAACGATAATGTTCAATGGACATCATACCAATCAACCTTAGACAAAAGGTAATCCAGCAAAAGGCATTAGCCAAAGTGTCTTTAGACAAACAGCGTCAGAGAAACATCAATCACTGCTGCATTAATGAGGGAACTACAAAGCCACAATCCGTCATGTTGAGTCATGTTGTCAGTGCATTATATGATGTCACAGGGACACAGCTATATTGACAAATATTTATTACATTAAATATGTTTAAAGCTATTGAATATAATTCTAAGTGGTTGTGAAGGGGCAGAGTAGAATGACGGATATATTACAAGCTACAATGGCAAATTCTGACACTCCCAAATACAACGAGTGCTAAAGAGAGCGTTCTGTTTCATCTTGCTCCCTAATCAGAAAATTCTAGCAAGGACTCATAGACCAACTGGGATTCTACAGTGGGTCACAATGTTGTGGTCCTCTCATTAATCAGCAGTGTGAACGTCATAGAATACTGATGTACAACCGTATGATAGTTTTGACTTCAATGCTATTTTGTCTGAGGCTATATTCTTTTCTATTTTCTTTGCAACACCTAAAGGCTAAGAATATTTTGAAGCCTTTGGTCTGATGCCTTTCATCTGATGGCTCTTTGCCTGAGGCCATTTTTCCTGATGCCAAATTGTACTGTTTTTTTTTTTCATGAGACCTGAAGGCGTTGTCTGGAAATACTTTACTGTATGCTGTGTGACACTGAACACTTAGCATGACCTAAAATGTACACCACAGTATGACGGTCATTGGTGGCTCATTGCCATGACACATGTGTCGGCCATCAACATATTTATCTCCCTGATATTAATTTGTATGTGAGTCTCTTAACTGAATAACACTCCACTAAGCATGTTTGTCATTTGTATGCAGAGGGTGAAATGTTATAGGACCCAATATAGTACCCTGGGAAATGCCCAAGGTCATATGGAGAAGAACAATATCTGCAACTCATTGATCTTGTCTGTTTGTAGAGCCTGGAGTGTTTGAAATCCATAATGGCGATTAGCCTTTCGTAGGTGAAGACTGACCCTGCAGACTAGATAAGTGATTGGATAATCCCCTCCACATCTGACTTCCCACGGGCCTATACACTCACGGCTAACTTAAGTTTGTATTGTGCATTAATACTATTTATGTAGTTATTTATTTGTTTATTTGCCGTTTTTATTATGCCAATCTGAGTGAACTTGGTTAAAAGCAAGCACTTACTATAATGCCTTTTTGTTCTAAGGAGCAGTGGACACTCATTTTAATATCACTAATTGTACTGCATGATTTATAATATGATATTATCCTCATGAGGACATGTTTTTTGTCATGTAATGTTATAGAGAGAGAGAGCATGTCATATTAACACGCATGCAAACACACACATCCAATCACATCAGCACATCTGTTAACTTAACAAGTGATGGTTACTTTGCGCTTGCGGCGACATCGTGATTTGTTTTTACACTTCCATCTCTCAGCTATCTCATTATATTAACTTACAGTATTCAGCCTTTCAGTGACCCTGAATGGGTCTTTCTTCTATAATAATTAATTTATTGGTCACTGTCTTCCTCTAATGCATTTCTCATTATGCCTTCCAATTACTGCATGTCATTATCAGGCACCTAACTTTTGAGCCTAGTTCACATAAATTGTAAAGTTTTTCTGACATTTTCCCATTTTGACAAGACCTGAGCACTTCATTGTGGAGTGCCATTGAAGGCCTGTGTACACGCAGTGCCAGGTTAGTGTTTACTGGATAAACATATGAGCCCAGCAGAGACCACATGTGTAAACAACAGTGTCAGTAAAATCGGAGTATAAATGGACAATAATGCATTCCTATGGAAAGTTATTAAAACAATAAAGGGAATATTTGTACGTTGGAAGATAGGTGGATATTTATTTAATATGAAAAACAGTCAAATGTTGTATCACATTGTGTATCGCATATGATTCATGACCTTTGTGTGATATTTATGAATCATTGTATGTATCGCTCGTTCTGTCTCGCTGATATTGTGTGTCTATTCTGAAGTTACCTTTCTAAAATAACCATAGTTTATAGTGCCTTTTAGCTTATATACAGTGTGTAATCAAGAAAGTGCATGCGATAAGAATCCAGATAGCTTGGCAACATAACCAGAAGGTTTTGGTATATCAGTGCTTGACATCTTATATTAATTTTACTGGAATACTGTAACTAGAAAATTGAGCTAGTTAAAATCTTAATATTTCTGGGCTGGGTTAAGCCCTGAATGTTTCAAGATTCTAACACATTTCAACAATGGACTTCAATGAGCCATATTATACTGGGAGTGACATTTCTTTTTATATTCGGTTTTAACTGATTATAATGCACTGTGCAATGGCATTGCTGGACATTGGGTATCTGCCATCTGTTATTTATGCAATATTATATTATATATTCACGTTATTTTTTAATGCGGAAGCTAAACAATACCCGAACATTCTAATTTGTGAGGGACTTCCGCTAGGCTAAATTTCATGCCAACTAGATACCTTCTTAATTATCATAACCTTCCCCTGTGCTCTTTGGGAAAACCAGAATATGGTTTCCCATAAACTACATAGACAATTGTGATTATACCATAACTGAAACTTATACACTGTATAAGATGACTATACAGTAGTAAATAGACTATTTGAATGAAAAGAACAATCCAGCTGCAGTTTTTAGATAGGCTATGGTTCTGACATGGGCAGGGAAGTTTACCAATATAGCCAGCGTTATATTTAAGATCAGTGTGATGTTAAGCATTTATTTGCTAAGATTATACAATGTGACATTTACCATATAATTACCTTTACATTCTTTATTCAACAGAAAGTGCCTCCAGTCCAGAAGTGAAATGTAATATGACAGGCTCCCCAGGTAGCTAAGTACAGTAGTAAGATGCAATTCATGGATGGATGGATGGATGAATTGTTTTAACCATTGTTGAAAAATAATGGTATGATGTTTTGAGTTCATATACTGATTAATATGCATACACAACATTTTTGATTCTTTAAATTCAAGATATTCAACATTATCCATATGCTTAACCATATCAGTCAAACCTTCAATAGCAGTAAGTACAAAGATATTTTGACTAACTAATGCTGTGGTCACATGGAACACAACAGCAGACGGAGAACCGGACAATTCAACATCACCATAGCAACATATAATCATTATTACCATCCTCCCACTCTGAATTTTTTGCCGTACCATCCAGAAAGTGTTTGCTTTCTACTGGTTTGCCATCTACTATCTGCAGTGTTCCATGTGACTGCAGCATAACTAATAGAACAGGCAAAAAAATACCCACATATGGTATTGAAATAGTGATAATAAGCCCAGTAGTATACAGTACATTATACTATATAAAGTATAGTGTAATGTACAGTATTTGAAAGTGAAATTTCCATTATCAATGTTGATAACGTTGATGAATACAAATCAGCACTGTTTACTGTTTTTTAGACCTGCTGGTTGTGTGTGGTTAGTGTAACTAATGCAGGTAGATGGATGATTATCCGTTTGTCCATCCTGGTACCAGGTTCCTCTATAAATACATTTAATCATTGACCCTGCATTCATTTAGAAATACAAAGGAACTCAAGTAAATATGTTGTATGTGTTAAGTATGTTTTCAAAATACTAAAACTTAAGGAATTCACTGGGCATAAAGAAAAATCGTTAAATGTTTTTAAAAAATACAAATCCTATGCAAGGAAACAAATCGATTTAGGCTACTTGTGAAAATGAAAACAACGGTAACTTAGTTTACAAATGCAACAAATGCACTAGGTCAAATTTGGAGCATTTTAGGCTTATCTTGGATAGCCTATAATCCAATCCAATATTCCAGCCACGTTGAATATTCTCATAATGTATATGTAACTAAGTAAGTAAGAAAGTAAGTACAATTTATTTATATAGCACATTTCACAGATTAAAATCACAAAGTGCATCACAACTGTAGAATAAAATACAACAATAGTAAATACATGACAGCACATGACACAAATAAATAACCAAACAAAAGCA